>KQ992551.1:146245-169957 GCA_001598015.1 Dorcoceras hygrometricum | reverse complement strand
TGACAGTTAAAGGGAGTTCCAACCGACTCACAACAATTGTCAATGGCGGATCCGGATCCCACTTCCCGGGGCGCAGCGGAAGAACAAAATTTGCCCGGAAAGTGTTCAATACATTCGATATAATCTACAAACATTCATAGGGTGTTCGTAGATAGTTACCTTGCTGGCGTCTAGGCGCCTGGCTCCGACCAGTTTCTCGAGGAAACCGGCACTTCAAACTGTAGGCGGCGGTAGATTGTCAATCAAGTCCACGATCGGATTCAATATTCCTCCAATCAGCCTGCACTAGAAAGCTGATGGATTTGCCATGGATGGAATCACCTCGTTGTGGTGATCGAAACAAGTCCGATCACGAAGCGGGCGGCGGACGGTGGCGCAAGGCGGCGCCGGCGTGAGGCTTTAGAGGAGGGGGCGGTGGCCAACTAGGGAGTCTAGGGTTTGTGTGAGTTGTGTTATGTTATGCAACCCTAGGCTCAAGACTAAGTATAGGTGTGATGGGCTTGAATCGGCCCATTGGACCTGGGGCGGGCACAGTCGAACGTATGAACATTCGGTTCATCCCTATCAGCGTGACTTCATCATAACTCCGATCGACGATCTGATCAGACCGATCTACACAGTTTCTAAAACTAAGTATTATTATGCGAAAACAATTTTTCAGATTACTTAGTCCAAAATGACAGTTTTGCCCCTCAACAGCGGGAAATCGCAATTTGACCCCTGTTGACTTTTAGGAAGTCGCAATTCTCCTCATATGCTCAACACATTCAGCTCAGTTTCCGTGCGGGAATCATGAATCCAGTACTTGTGTGACCCTCAATGGTTCAGGGATACAGCTAGTCGTGGGCCCGCAACGACGCGAAGCAAGATTGTTGTACAGGAAACTTCACCAGTGAAAGTCGAAGAGATCTCTCACGCGTACAAGGCAGATTTCGTGCAGTAACCATCGAATTGAGAGAAGTAATGGACAATTACAACCCGTAAATCATGCACGCGTAACAGTCGACGTAATGATAGGGAATTAAGAGCCTTAATGGCGGACGCTTGAATCCCCTTCCTCGCCACCTATAAATACCGATTGTGATTGCACCAATTCCACACCACTTCGAAATTCACAGCGAATCAAGCGATAAGCTCCCACGCTACTTCGAAATTCTCAGTCGGAAAAACAGCAGTTTTTGCACGCCCAAAGCTCTGCGGAAATTTCAGCAGGATTCTTAGCCAAAGTTCTGTGCAAGCGACGGTCAGGTGCGAGACTTAGGAAGAATTCGTACAATCGATTTACTACCAGACTTCACACCAGATTCCTCACAAGAGCCAAGCACCTCCACGATTTAGGAAGACCAGATTTCAGGCTTCGCCCAGTGCACGTAAAACCAGACTTTGAATTAGTAAGTGGGCTTTTGCTAATATGTATTTCGTTGGCTATATCATATATAATCATTTCTAAAGTTCAAGTTCTTCGTCTAATGTTCGAGCACCTTTGGTTCAGATTGGTTTATCTCATTCAAACTCCGCTCGCACTGATTTTTGCTTTCGTTATATGGGTCTTTGAAATATTTCGGCTTTCTGGGTTACTGTGTGTAACTAATGGCCTCGACCCCTTCGAGGAGCAAAAACTTAGGGACTGATCAGTAAACCATAGATACGATTCTGTCGTTATATGGGTTTACAGAATATTTCGGATTTCTGGGTTACTTGGTGTAACTAATGGCCTCGACCCCTTAGAGGAGCAAAACTTGGGACTGATCAGTAAACAATGGACACGAAGTAATCATCAGTGCTATCTGTCAGACTATGATCTGTTATGCTATGCTATGCTCTGTTATGCTATGCTTTGCTCTGTTATGCTGAAGAAGAGCAAGAACAATTCTGGGGCTGGTGAAGATTCAGATTTCTGTTAATTATGTATTTTTCGCTTCCGCATTCTGTTATTCAAATTTTATTTTCAGATGTAAAAACGATCATATTTCGATTATTAATAGACTGGTTTGAGCTATGCTATGATGGCTTAATGTTTTACAATTTTCATAATTGTTTAATATTGCCGATGTCATGAGTCTCGGTCGCGGGGCGTGACATTTTAGTGGTATCAGAGCTCACCAGGTACATAATCCAGCTGGGAAACCAAATCTGAAATTTTTGAGGAAGAATTTTGGAATTTGGCAATAGACCAGTGTTGCCCTCCGAATGCACATTTTTTCCTTTTAAAAATACTCTAACCTTTTGTACAGGACTCCAACTTCAGTTTTGAAATCCCTATGGTTAGTATCTTCTGTTTATGGATTAACCTCACGACTTCATGTTTTTGGAAATATCCTCAGACTTTAGGAAATGGCCCCTCTGCTCCTCGTACTCGTGCTGCGGCTGCCCTCCGTATGAAACAAATTACCCTCGATAACCAAGACCGCACAATTAGGCGCCTTAGAGCCCAGTTAGTCACTGAGAGACGAGGATTAGCCGCCACGAAGAAGGAACTTAAAGAAACGCAAGTAGCCTTAGAAGCCTCACATAAGGTCATTGTCGGACTGACTGAGATAGGCCTTAGCATGACCAAGAAGATTGAGAAGATGAAGGTTAAGAAGCAACTAGTTAAAGAAAACCATGTGGAGTGCCATCAGAAGTTCCAGGCTCGCATCCACGAAGCCGAAGACTCGATGCAAGCTCAACACTTGATGACCGAGGCCCTAGTGGATGAGAAGGACAGCCTACTTCAAACCATCCACGGTCTCCAAGAAGCCAACAATGCCCCTGCCCCATTCGATGGTGATTGGGAAGAAGAACCGGAAGAAGAACCGGAAGAGGAAGAGATTGAGGACATTCCTCTGGGCGAGGGAGAGATAGATGATGAATAGGATATATTAGCTTTGTATTCAATTCATCTTTCTATTCGAATAAATTGCTTAGCCTTCAAGATATTTTATTCCCGACCTCTCACAGTTTTATATCGCCATTCTTAATAAGGACTCCCTATGACAGAATATGGCAGGCGATCGTAGAAGCGACAGGAACAATGGAGGCGAAGGGCCCTCACACAACGGAACTGGTCTTAGCAGAGAAGACCTAATGGCAATAGTTACAATGGTTGCCACAACACTTCAAGGGTTGGTTGGTCCCAACCACAACCAAGCTCCACCTCCTCCCCCTCCAACCCATGGGACGAAGTTCTATTACGACTCCCTCCATAAGAACAAAGCCCCCACCTTTGATAGGAGCCACGACCCCGAAGTTGCTCAAAACTGGATGAAGAACATCGAGACGCAGCTTCGACTATTGGAAGTCCCAGACGCAGTCAAAGTGGATGTGGTAACACCACTCCTCGACAGTAAAGCTGGGAAATGGTGGGAAGATGTTGAGCCCACCATGACTGCCAATGGACAAGCGATGACGTGGCAGAGGTTCCGAGAAGCATTCTTGAAACAGTACTTTCCCATGGAAGTACGAATGCAGAGGCTCAGCGAGTTTGAGACCTTTACTCAGACCGCAGACATGTCGGTTGTAGAGTATACCTCCAAGTTCAATTCTTTGGGCACCTACGTCCCAACGATTATGGCGGATAACACTCTAAAGCTGCACCGATACAAGAAGGATCTAAACAGTCGTATCCAGTCAGCCCTCGTAGTTTACCAAGCCACGAGTCTGGAAGACTTGATGGGAGCTGCAATCCGCGCTGAGACTGACATAAAGAGGTGGGAAGCGGACAACAAAAACAAGCGCCCCCTCAATGTTCAGACTTCTCAAGGTGGGCCTAGGAACAAGCGGCCAAACTTCAACAACCGCGGCTCAGCTTCTGCCCAGAATAACCCGGCATTGCCCACTTGCTCCACCTACGGCCAACGTCATCCTGGAGACTGTCGCAAGCAGAGCGGTGCATGCTTCAAGTGTGGAAAGTTGGGTCACCGAATTGCGGATTGTCCGAAGAACCATGGCGCAAAAGCTGGATCGAGCAATGCGGCTCCGAGAAAGCCAAGGCCTAGGGAGGATAAGCCCAACGCTCGCGTGTTCGCAATGACACAGGAGCAAGCTGAAGACGCCAGCGACGTGGTGACAGGTACCATTTTCATCAACAGGCTGCCTGCGTATGTGTTGTTTGATTGTGGTGCTACGCATTCGTTCGTGTCTAGGAGGTTTGCTAAGAAGTTAGGGTTAGAGCCTGAAATTCTATCTGAACCCTATAGAGTAGCAACTCCTACCAATGCTACCATTGAAACACATAAACTCCATCGAAACTGCGAGTTATCGATCAGCGATAGTCCATTCTTTGCAAACTTGATACAACTCAACATGGTCGAGTTTGATGCCATCCTAAAACTGCATTTAGGACAAGGTATGGTCATTATGAATTCACAGTGATGCCATTTGGTTTAACCAATGCACCAGCGGCCTTCATGGACCTCATGAACCGTGTATTCAGACCATTCCTCGACAAATTTGTGGTGGTGTTCATTGATGATATACTAGTATATTCATCAAGTGAAGAAGACCACGAGGAACATCTCCGAGTTACCCTCCAGACCCTGCGAGAGAAACGATTGTACGCCAAATTAAAGAAGTGCGAATTCTGGCTGAAGAGTGTGGCATTCCTAGGCCATATAATCTCCGAAGCAGGCGTATCGGTAGATCCAAAGAAGGTAAAAGCCATAATGGACTGGCCTGCACCTAAGACGGTGACAGAGGTTAGAAGTTTCTTAGGATTGGCCGGCTACTATCGAAAGTTTGTAGAAGGCTTCTCTTCTATAGCCTTGTCACTCACTAAACTCACCCAGAAGAACTTCAAGTTCAACTGGAACGAAGAGTGTGAGACAAGCTTCGAGACTCTGAAGACGAAGCTTGCATCTGCCCCTGTGCTGACTCTACCGATGGAAGATAAAGACTTTACCATCTACAGCGATGCATCGAAGGAAGGACTAGGGTGTGTGCTCATGCAAGATGGCAGAGTAATTGCATATGCCTCAAGGCAACTGAAGACACATGAACGCAACTACCCGACTCACGACTTAGAGCTTGCAGCGGTGGTTTTTGCCCTAAAGATTTGGCGACACTATCTTTATGGTGCAAAATGTGAGGTATTCACCGACCATCAAAGTCTCAAGTACATATTCACTCAGAAGAATTGAATTTGATACAAAGGAGATGGCTCGAGCTGTTAAAGGACTACGACTTAACGATCAACTACCACCCAGGAAAAGCAAATAAGGTGGCGGATGCACTAAGTCGGAAGAATATGAACAAGGTAATACTATCTTCAGTTTCAGCCCAACCATGCCTTAAGGAATTGATCAAGCTAAAGCAAAATCAAGACCCCGGTTTAATGAGGCTGAAAGAACAGATCAAGGAAAGGGAATCGCCTGATTTCCGAACGGACAAAGATGGAATCCTTTGGATGATGGACGAATATCTGTACCCGACGTCGATAACCTCCGTCAGGAAGTGATGTCTGAAGCACATAAGTCCAAATTCTCAATCCACCCAGGAAGTACAAAGATGTACAGAGATTTGAAGGAACACTTTTGGTGGAATGGGATGAAAAGAGATGTGGCTGACTTTGTTGCAAAATGCCACGTGTGCCAACAAGTCAAAGCCGAACATCAAAGACCTGGAGGATTGTTACAACCACTGGAAATTCCAGAATGGAAGTGGGAAAACATATCCATGGACTTTGTAGTTGGTCTACCGAAGACAAGACTAGGCCACGATGGAATATGGGTAATCGTGGATAGATTAACAAAATCCGTGCACTTTCTACCTGTCCGAATGAACTACGGCTTGGACAAGCTAGCTTCGTTGTACATGGACAACGTCGTCAGACTGCACGGAGTTCCAACAAGCATCCTGTCTGATAGGGACCCAAGGTTCGTATCTCGTTTCTGGAAGAGCTTCCAAGAAGCCATGGGAAGCAAGGTTACTCTCAGTACTGCTTATCATCCGCAAACAGATGGTCAAACTGAGAGGACCATCCAGACCCTAGAAGACATGCTGTGGACCTGCACATTAGACTTCGGTAGAAATTGGAGCGAACATCTACCCCTAATAGATTTCGCGTACAACAATAGCTACCACAGTAGCATAGGGATGGCACCATATGAAGCCCTTTATGACGGAAATGTCGATCAATGCTATATTGGGATGAAGTTGGAGAAAAGGATATCACGGGACCTGAGCTCGTTCAAGAGACAGTGAAAAAGGTAGCCATTATCAAGGAGAGACTGAAGGCAGCCCAGGATCGACAGAAGAGCTGGGCAGATCTAAAGAGAAGACCTTTGGCATTCGAGGTACGAGAAAAAGTATACCTTAAGGTTTCACCAATGAAAGGAGTAGTCCGATTCGATAAGGCCGGAAAGCTAAACCCCCGGTATGTCGGACCCTTTGAGATATTGGAAAAAGTAGGAACACTTGCCTACAGACTGGCCTTACCACCCAGTATGTCAAGGATTCACAATGTCTTCCATGTATCTCAACTAAGGAGATATATCTCAGTGGACAGAAAGGACCAGGTACTCCGACGAAGAACGATCCCTTATGTCAGGGTCCAGTGGTCCAACCACACCGAAAGAGAAGCCACCTGGGAGGTGGAAGAAAAGATGCGAAGCCAATATCCCTACCTTTTCGATAATCCGAATAACCAAAGTTTCTAGGACGAAACTTCTTTTAAGGAGGGAGGGATGTGAAAACCCGAAAATTCAGCTACAAAAAAAAAATAAAAAAAAATTTCCCTGCTGGTCGAAAATCAACAGTTGGTCGAAATTCAGCAGTTGGCCGTTTAGCGACACGAATTCAGCAGTTGGCCATTCGTGATCAGCAGACGAATAAAGATCAGCTGGTGCGAGAAGACCAGCTGGAAAGCTAAACAATGATGACGTCAGCAGTAACGTCAGCAATCAGCAGGAAGCTACAGCGCAAACCAGCAGTTGGTACTGGAAGTAAGCGATAGCAAAACGATGTCGTTTGAATAAGTCGATACGACAGCGTTTCTCCTTCGCGCTAAAGATTCAGCAGATGGCTTGTGCGATGATCAAACCAGCAGGTAGTCACAGCTATCTTGAATCAGCAGGTTCATCACTTAAAGATAACCAACAGGTACTTTTCAATGATATCAAAACGGTGTCGCTTGAATAAATTGACACGACAACGTTTTGACTTAACGCTAAGGAGCAGTCGTGAGCTTGAAAAGAAACCAGCTACTGGACGGTCAAACCAGCTTTGACCAACAAAGAATTCAGCAATTGGACTTTTAGCAAGGAAAATCCAACAGCTGACGACTTAGCGAAGCAATTCAAGCAGCAACTATTCAGCAGCAACAATCAAGCAGTGACAACTCAGCAGCGATGCAAAATCAGCAACAACGCAAATTCAGCAGAGGCGACTTCATCTTCTCCACGAAAAAGTTATAATTTCTCGACGCGAAGCAAGATTGTTGTACAGGAAACTTCACCAGTGAAAGTCGAAGAGATCTCTCACGCGTACAAGGCAGATTTCGCGCAGTAACCATCGAATTGAGAGAAGTAATGGACAATTAAAACCCGTAAATCATTCGCGCGTAACAGTCGACGTAATGATAGGGAATTAAGAGCCTTAATGGCGGACGCTTGAATCCCCTTCCTCGCCACCTATAAATACCGATTGTGATTGCACCAATTCCACACCACTTCAAAATTCACAGAGAATCAAGCGATAAGCTCCCACGCTACTTCGAAATTCTCAGTCGGAAAAACAACAGTTTTTGCACGCCCAAAGCTCTGCGGAAATTTCAGCAGGATTCTTAACCAAAGTTCTGTGCAAGCGACGGTCCAGCAGGTGCGAGACTTAGGAAGAATTCGTGCAATCGATTTACTACCAGACTTCACACCAGATTCCTCACAAGAGCCAAGCACCTCCGCGATTTAGGAAGACCAGATTTCAGGCTTCACCCAGTGCACGTAAAACCAGACTTTGAATTAGTAAGTGGGCTTTTGCTAATATGTATTTCGTTGGCTATATCATATATAATCATTTCGAAAGTTCAAGTTCTTCGTCTACTGTTCGAGAACCTTTGGTTCAGATTGGTTTATCTCATTCAAACTCCGCTCGCACTGATTTTTGCTTTCGTTATATGGGTCTACGAAATATTTCGGCTTTCTGGGTTACTGTGTGTAACTAATGGCCTCGACCCCTTCGAGGAGCAAAAACTTGGGGACTGATCAGTAAACCATTGACACGATTCTGTCGTTATATGGGTTTACGGAATATTTCGGATTTCTGGGTTACTTGGTGTAACTAATGGCCTCGACCCCTTAGAGAAGCAAAACTTAGGGACTGATCAGTAAACCATAGACACGAAGTAATCATCAGTGCTATCTGTCAGACTATGCTCTGTTATGCTATGCTATGCTCTGTTATGCTATGCTTTGCTCTGTTATGATATGCTCTGTTCTGTCTATGCTCTGTTCTGAAATCTGTTGTTCAGTATATGTATAAGTATATTTTGTATGCTCGAATGGTATCCCCCACTTGCTGAGTGTTTGCCCAAACACTCACCCCTTACTTCTCCACCCAGATAAGAATGAAGAGCAGGTAGAAGAAGAAGAGCAAGAACAATTCTGGGGCTGGTGAAGATTCAGATTTCCGTTTAATTATGTATTTTTCGCTTCCGCATTCTGTTATTCAAATTTTATTTTCAGATGTAAAAACGATCATATTTCGATTATTAATAGACTGGCTTGAGCTATGCTATGATGGCTTAATATTTTACAATTTTCATAATTGTTTAATATTGCCGATGTCATGAGTCTCGGTCGTGGGGCGTGACACTTTTCCTGACTTTAAGCATGTGAGCAGTGTACTTGAGAAGACAATACAAGCAAATCGATTTGAATACTGAAAAGCATTTGTCGTATAGTCTTGTATTCAAATCGCTTTGCCCGTAGATTTGATAGGCATCTATCATGCTATCTGAGCTGGTTTGACCTTAACTAGCTTGCCAGCTTATCTTCGTTTTGATTTCTACTGAGCTGGTCATTACTTCCAGCTGGTTGCTTCTTCATCTTGATTCCTCTTGATAGCACCTGCTCTTGAGAAACTTTTCTAATTTTTTATTGTCATCTGCTCTTGAGCTGCTTCGAGCTGGCTTGTTCATTACAGTAAGATCTTCATCTTCCCCATCATCCAGCTCGCTCAAAAGCATCCAGCTTGACCAGATCTCCCCGATCTGGTTGTTCTCTTCCCCGAGCTGGTCTTCTTCAGTTCAAGTTGGTTTGTCCTTAACCAGCTGAGCTCTATTTTTCTCGTCAAGAGCCACGGTGTTACTTGCTTGTTCTCTTGGTCCATTCAGACACCTCTTCAAAACCATCAGCAAGCACACAGTTAATCAACTGGTTGATTGAGCCAGTTCTTCGAGGATACTTTAAACCTTATCCTCGTAGAGCTGCAATCCAGCACTAGTGATTACAATAATCAGTCCCGATTCTTATGATGAACTGATTATTGTTGTGCCTAGTGATCGGACCTACACTTGATCACTGCGCTTGTCTATTCATCGTCTCTTGAACACTGCACTTGTACGCTGCACATGATCTGCGCTTGAACAGTTCTGATCTTCACTCGCTGCGCTTGATCATTGCTCTGCTTTTGCGCCAAACTGGTGAACCAGCTTGATGTCTTCCGCGACCTTGTAAAAACAGTGTTGTTCCAACTCGGGCGTCCCTTCACTGTTCCAGCAAAGATATCTTCAACCCAACCAGCTTAGGCGTCCCCTTACTGTTCCAGTTTGGATATCTATGTGCTTCCTCAATAAAGTACACGGCACATCGCACGAAAATCGTTAGTAAAATAATAACAGATTTTGTGTTAATCAAAATTCAGATTCTAATCTGTAGAAACAGATCCAACAATCTACCCAATTTTTGTTTACACAAATTCTGAATAAACATATGCATGTATGTTTGTGCTGAAAATACTTCTCCCCCACTTTGTAGGTATAAAAAATGGTTTGAAATCTTGTCTCCCCTAAACATTTAAAACAAAACTCCCCCTAAACAGAGCACGGGGTTATTTTATTTTGAAAGCAAAAACATTTTTCGAGGGACGACATTTCGTTAAAACAAGTGCATGACATGAGATTTGAAAACAGGCTCCATGCTACTTAAAGATTCCATTTATTTAGACCAGAGGACTAATAGAAGATTAAATTTATAGAATATCTTCCATTTTTTCCTAATTTTTAGCCTCACCAAACCTAGAGATATTGGCGTCCACAGATCTCGTGCAATCTGTCAGCTCGTCAGAACAGATATCGCCGCACTTTCCTTTCGAGAAACTGCTCTGCATATCAATAAACATTATTCCCCATGTCTATATGGATTGAGTTTTGAAAGCCTTAAAATTTTGTGGCACAGACAAGCTTTCGAAGAAGAACTATCATAGCAGAAATTATTTAAAAACTGTTTGTAAATTTTCGATTTGAAATGCACTTTCAAGAACAACCTTCTCTGACACCAATTGATAGGATCGAAAATTGGGGGTGTCCGTGAGTTCTCACACAACTCACGTAGACTCTCACACAGCTTGAACACCGAATCCTCAAGTTACATGCATTTAAAATTTTTGAGTTTGGAAAACTAGCACGCAACTGTGAAACCAGATCGACGCGGAGCTGGACCAGTAGCTCTACGAGCTGGTCCGGATCTCATGCGATCTGGTCTCTACAAATCTTGAGCTGCAATAGCTCAGTGTTCTTGAAGTTTTGTGCATCGAGATACAGATTGAGTAATGAGGTAAAATCATGCGGAAACAAATCAAACTGTACTCTGAAAATTGAAAGCTCATTAATAAATTTTAATCACAGTTGTAAAATATGCAACGCGTATGAATGTAAATGCAGAAAGTTGTAAGGAAATACGCTACGATTTTGTTTGTGGAAGTTCGGAGCTGAATATTCTACGTCTCCCCTTCTTCTGCAACGGGAAGGATCCAGAAGACTTTGATTACAGCGGCCCCCGCTGCAACCCGATCCTACGACCAGCAGCCGCAAGAACTCCTAGCCACCAATGCACACCAGCCCGCAAGCTGTGTGTCTAACAACACTTCCTTAACGCCTCAGTGAGAAAGGCTACACACACTTCTTTAACGTCTCAGTGTGAAAGACAACATAGACTTGTTTAACGTCTCTGTCCAAAGACTACAATGGAAGTCTTTTTTGTTTTTGATTCACTCGGCTAATCTAATCAGCTCTTTCAAAATATGTGAGTGAATCATGTGTGAGATTTAAAGTGTATACTTAATCTGTCGAAGATAAAATCTCACACACTAGGAAGTGCTCCTGTCCGAGCTGGTTCTACGATGTCTTCCCAGGGTGGTGCTTTCTTCTGCTTTTATATTTTGGTTTGCCCAACTCTTTTTCAAATTCACTCATCCTCGCTCTCGTCCCTCTGCTTGTGCTCTGCTCTTGATATATATAGCCTGACGCGTGGTTATATCCGTTGGACACAAAGTTGTAGCCGTTGAAAAGTTTTCTGACACTGTTGTACTTTGCATTCTTTGTGTTTCAGGCTTTTCCTGACTTTAAGCACGTGAGCATTGTACTTGAGAAGACAATACAAGAAAATCGATTTGAATACTGAAAAGCATTTGTCGTATAGTCTTGTATTCAAATCGCTTTGTCCGTAGATTTGATAGGCATCTGTCATGCTATCTGAGCTGGTTTGACCTTAACTAGCTTGCCAGCTTATCTTCGTTTTGATTTGTACTGAGCTGGTCATTACTTCCAGCTGGTTGCTTCTTCATATTGATTGCTCTTGATAGCACCTGCTCTTGAGAAACTTTTTTAATTTTTATTGTCAATGCTCTTGAGCTGATTCGAGCTGGCTTGTTCATTACACTAAGATCTTCATCTTCCCCATCATCCAACTCGCTCAAAAGCATCCAGCTCGACCAGATCTCCCCGATCTGGTTGTTCTCTTCCCCGAGCTGGTCTTCTTCAATTCAAGTTGGTTTGTCCTTAACCAGCTGAGCTCTATTTTTCTCGTCAAGAGCCACAGTGTTACTTGCTTGTTCTCTTGGTCCATTCAGATACCTCTTCCAAACCATCAGCAAGCACACAGTTAATCAACTTGTTGATTGAGCCAGTTCTTCGAGGATACTTTAAACCTTATCCTCGTAGAGCTGCAATCCAGCACCAGTGATTACAATAATCAGTCCCGATTCCTATGATGAACTGATTATTGTTGTGCCTAGTGATCGGACCTGCACTTGATCACTGCGCTTGTCTATTCATCGGCGCTTGAACACTGCACTTATACGCTGCACATGATCTACTCTTGAACAGTTCTTCTCTTCACTCGCTGCGCTTGATCACTGCTCTGCTCTTGCACCAAGATGGTGAACTAGCTTGATGTCTTCTGCGACCTGGTAAAAACAGTGTTGTTCCACCTCGGGCGTCCCCTCACTGTTATAGCAAAGCTATCTTCAACCGAACCAGCTTAGGCGTTCCCTTACTGTTCCAGTTTGGATATCTCTCTGCTTCCTCAATCAAGTACACTGCACATCGCATGCAAATCGTTAGTATAGTAATAACAGATTTTGTGTTAATCAAAATTCAGATTCTGATCTGTAGACACAGATCCAACAAATTTTATATGATTTCAATAATATTAAAACCAAGAAATGCAAAACCTATCATACACCTAACACAGTGTTCATGGCTCTCAAGCATACCAAACAATACTATTTAATTAATCAAATTAATTGACATAAATAAATAATCAAATAAATTTATTTATCCAAAAAATCATATTTAAACATAAAATCATATTTTATAAATAAAATCATATTTGTTATTTTAATTGCATCAAATAATTTTGATGGATCTGTGTAAACAGATCCATATATATGTTTTGAATTACACAAAACTTGTTACTGTGTTTCTAACAATTCTACGAAGTGTGCAGATGTCAACATGAGAAGTCTAATGCGTTGAAGAAAGTTGCATCGCATAACGAGAAGAGAAGTTAGACGTTGATAAGAGAAACTGGATATGACGTGAAGAGAAATCTGATTTGGAATGAATACTAGAATTCTGGAAGTGTGCAGAAGACGTTGACAGGAAGTGAAGATATCAGATATTATAGAGAAGTTTGATGAAGAGGTCGAATAGTGAAGAATCTGATGAAGTGAAGAGTCCGATCAAGAGAAATCTGATAAGTGATGTCCGAAGGAATCTAATGAAAAGGATAAATCAGCAACGTTAATTAGCAACGTTAACATTAGGATCAAGAGACTTAATCAGCAACGTTGAAATCAGCAGGTTCAGCAGTTGAGGAGAAGTGCGATCAGCTGTTGAGGCAACAGTAGAACAGAAAGTCTGACGAGAAGAAAAGGAACGAATCTGATGGAGTCTGATGAAGAGACGCCAAAGAGATCTGATGAAGAAATGATCAGATGCTGTTAATAGAAGTATCAGACGTGGATGATAAAAGAAGAAGCATCAGACGTTGAACAGAGACTTCAGACGGTGAAGAGATGATTCAGACGTAGCGCTTTGAGAAGTTTGAATCAGACGTCTACTTTAGAAGATTTAAGAAGTTGTACAGGAAGAATATCAGACGCAAAGAATAAATGGATCAGATGTAAAGAAAAGATGAAATCAGATGTTGAACAAAAGACGATATCAGCAGTTGAACAAGGGATGATATCGGCAGTCTGTCAATAGTTGATGAGCAATGTTGAACAAATCTGACAACAGCGGAGCGAACAGCTGATCTTAAGTGATTACGAATCTGACGACAGCTGGTATCAGTGAGATGAATCAAATAAGGACAAAGTTAAGATGCGAACAAGAAGCTGACAACAGCTAACGGAACAGTGAAGATGCGAACAAGAAGTCGACAGCAGTTGAGAAACAATAAAGAAACAGAAGAGAAGCTGTTGCGTGTAATAAGGAGCAATTGTTACGCACCAGGTGATGAAGACTTAGGACATCAGAGAAGCTGTTACGTATAATAATCAGCTAGTGCACATACACAAAGATGCATCAGCTGTTGCAATGAAGAAAAGCTGTTATCAGACATTAATTAACACGTGGAGCAGCTGATCAAATTAGGAGCACTTGTTTATCAGCTGGAACGTGAGGATAATTGTAGCATCGGCTGATGAACAACTCAGATGAAGAACATTAAGAAGCTATCAGCTGCTGCAACATAAAAGAAAAATCAAAAGATGACAAAAGCCTGCAAAAAAAAGGACACAAGGACAACTCCATGTCGGTACTTTACAGAACATATTTCAACGGGAAGAAAAGTATGTCTAATGGATTAATTTGAAAAGAGGCTTTATATACAAGGAGATTTGAAGAAAATGATTGATCACTTCATAAGGGACAAAGCACAGTGAAAAAAACAGAGGGAAGAAAAATAGAAGGACGAAGCAGTCGACCACCATTAGAGAGAAGCTTACTACGAGCGTCGACTGCTGAGTCTAAATCAGCTCTTTAGGAGCGATTCCCAGTTGTGTGAGATTTTATTATTTCAAGAGTTATACAATCACTGTAAATCTCACACACTCGGAGATTCATTCACATTCACGAGATTTGAGCTAAACAGTATAGTGAATGAATCTCAACCCCATACAAAATTAGATCCCGTCCAAGCACGAAGAAGTTAAACTCTGTGTCTATAGCCTTTCTCACAGAGGCGTAAAACAAGTGATTGAGTGGAGTTCTAGGAGTTCAAATTTGGGCAGTGGGTAAGTCCCAAATTTGATTGGGTCTGTAGATCAAATCTTCTAGTGGAACCTTCCGAGGCGGAAGAAGGGGAGACGTAGGATATTTATATCCGAACTTCCAGAAACAAACAACAGTGTATTTTATTCCTTTAATTACAGTATTTATTCCTCTTACGCATAATTTATTTAGCACACATTAATTAACAGTATTCACACACGCACAAATCAAACAGATTTCACGCTATGTCACATTAACATCAGTTTACAGAAATCTGTTTGCGCCAAGTAGTTTTAAAATTAGGATTCAGTTCTGGTGTTTTCCGCATGATTTTATTTCATACCAGATCTGTCTCCGGTGCTCGTATATTTATATGTTCAAGAACCAGCATTATTGCACCGTAATATCTTAGCAGCGTTAGTTTGCATTAATTTTTATAGGATCAGATCTCTCCCCTCCCTGTGTAGCGTTGCTTATTTTATTGTTGCATCTCGAGATCTGATCCTTCGGTCCTAACAAGTGGTATCAGAGTAGGTTGTTCTTGAACGAGCACTGATTTTAAAACGCATGTGCTATTTATTTTAAAATGTTTTAAAAGTTTTTGAAGAGCTTAATTTATGAAGATAGGGAGAGGAATGATTTTTGAACTTTGGTTGA
The DNA here is from genome assembly GCA_001598015.1 of Dorcoceras hygrometricum. Classification (NCBI taxonomy): domain Eukaryota; kingdom Viridiplantae; phylum Streptophyta; class Magnoliopsida; order Lamiales; family Gesneriaceae; genus Dorcoceras; species Dorcoceras hygrometricum. The sequence goes on along the minus strand of KQ992551.1, from coordinate 154,611 downwards.
TCTTTTGTCGAGCTGACACGGAATGCGTGTCAGGCCTCGTGATCTAAACAGAGCAAAATCATATAAACACATGCGGAAGCTATCAAAAAGCGGGTAAAATTTTTCGCTTTTGGCCTGACGGTTTAAAACAATATAATTTAAAATACAAGAATACTCAAAATATGATTCCCAGTTTAAAATCCAACAACAACAGAATCAGTATAGCATAACACCATCCAACGAAAACATGTATCAGACTCCAACTACAGGATACAATAACAAAGCGCAGGGCATCCCCCTGGCTAACTGATACATATATATATATATGCTATACGCAACTGGGACACGCTAACCACCTCCTGGGGCACCACCAGCTGGGTTAAAGCCACGACCAGCTGTAAAACCTGGGTTTCCTGAAAACAACACAAACAAGAAAACAAACCAAGCCCCAGAGGGACATGGGGTCAAACCCCAGTACGGAGAGCAAGTAAAGCAGCTAAGGAAATGCATAAGATAAGATGCAGATGCTATGCATGAGACACCGGATAACAACAAAAGGACTCGACCAACAAGGGAGATAGGAAATCAAGCACAGCTCCAAGAATCTGCAACAACAGTGGCCACGGGGTGTGTTCACAGTGTGGTAATGAGCCACTCGCCATTAAACAATACCCTAATACCAGATGCATCAAACAACTCAACCTGCCGTTGCCTCGCCCATGAACTGTGGTAGTTAACCACTCGGCGTAGGGTGGCTAACGATCCCAGCAGGGAGATGAGAGTGCGGTATTGCCGCTCGCCCTCGCATCCTGGTAAGAATCAACAACAGCAATACAATATACAAGGCTGCAAAATACGATACACAAGGGATCTGAAATATGCGTGAACAAATACGTGTATGCAATTCACATGAAACAGCTAGCATAAACACCAATGCTCAGCAAGAAATACACAGATAAGTTCACCGAAACATCCCAGCAGCCACGCATAATATCTCACGCCAATTCCAAGCTACATCAAGCTCAAATCCGTACCTTATACTTTTGTGCAACAATTACTACAAAACAGGCCCGAGAGTTCTGGATAACAACCTGCTAGATACACAACACACAGATCTCAAAAGCTGCACAAAACTCACGGCAAATTATAGAAGCTCACGGCTGGGAGCTACGCTCAACCGAACCAACGACTAATCTCAACAACACAACTCAGCAGGGAGCTTAATTCGAGGCTAGGAACAGATCTTATCACAAAAGGAACGAAGTTCTATCTGTATGATACTGTCAGGCCTCGTGCTCACATCAGAGATAAACCACGCAAAAACAAGCGGAACTAAAAAGTGGTTAAAATTTTTGCTTTTGGCCTGACTGTAAGGTAACATAATTTAAAATACGGCAATGCTCAAAATATATCCCAGTTACACAACAAGCAAAGGCTACAAGCCACAATAAACTAGTATAGCATAAAACATGCACCAAGTACCTGACAACAACCACAACTGAATACAACAGAGCACAGTGGCATCCCCTGGCTACCAGTACTGATACATATATATATATATACTATACTAACTGGGACACTCTATCCACCACCTGGGGCACCTCCAGCCGGGCCAACTCCACGACCAGCTGAGTAACCTGGGAACCCTGAAAAACAAACAGGAAAACAAAACAAACGAAGCCCCAGAGGGACATTGAGATCAAACCCCAGTACGGAGAGCAACTGAAACAGATAAAGAAAACAGCATAAGATAAAATGCAGATGCTATGCATGAGACACAGAACAACAGCTGAAGGCTTCAACCGACGAAGGGAGCCAAGGAACTCAAGCACAGCTCAACAGAATCTGCAAGGATAGTGGCCACAACTAATTACCAGATGCATCAAACAGCTCAACCTGCCGTTGCCCAACCCATGAACTGTGGTAGTTAACCACTCGGCGCATGGTGGCTGCCAACCCATGAACTGTGGTAGTTAACCACTCGGCGCATGGTGGCTAACAAATCCCAGCAGGGAGATGAGAGTGCGGTATTGCCGCTCGCGCTCGCATCCTGGTAAGAACAGAAGAGCAACAACAAAGCACAATGCAGTAGAGATCTGAATGAGCGTGAATTAATGCATGTATGAAAACTGCCGAACAACACATACATCACAGCAAGCATACCAAGCAATCCACATAATATCCCACGCCAATTCAAAGCTATAACTAGCTCAAATCCGTACCTCGATATTTTGTGCAACAATTACCACAAACGGGGTCCCAAGAAATCTGATACACAACCTGCACACACGAACACACTGCCGAAGATAGCAACTTCGCGATCCTACTTCCAGCCTACCACAGCTTCCAAAAGTGGTATCAATCGAAAGAGCAACTCTCAAGGAGTGCAGCGCCACCAGTCTTGCTCAAAACAGAGACGGGAAACGACGGTGGAAAGCTACGATGAACAGTGCTTAGGGTTCGAGACAAAGATTGGGAATCAGGGGAAATATTTTCTAAGTATCGGGGAACCAATAATAGAGAACAGCAGCCAAGTCCTCTATTAAATACACTTCTCAACAGCTGACAGGAGTAGGAACAGATTCCCCCGACAAAATCAGTTGCCACAACTAATATTCCCAACCAGCAGCTGAAATCTCACATCAGCTTTTGCCTATCGCTAAACAGCGAATAACTAAACAAAACGATGTCGCACAGAGATAGGGACACGTCACCACAGGACACATCGCTCGCTAACCAACAGCTGATCACTCGCAACAGCTGGTCTCTCGCAATAGCTGGATACGTGCTAATATACCAACAGCTGAATCTCCTAGCGCTAAGAAAAACGCTGTCGTTCCAACTTAACTAAATGACGTAGTTTCAATACCCACTAAGAAACACGCTAGCGAAACCAACAGCTGGTTCCTGTTCACAAAACGTCGTCGCTCCAGGTCCCTTAGCGCTCTCTGCTGACCATCGCAACTAAAACACCAACGACTGAAATCCACGTCAGCATTGCTGCTGCTTCCTACCAAAAGGAACAGCTGAAATACCAACAGCTGACGCGATCGCTCATTGACTGATGCAAAACCCGAACAAATATCTCTCTCTCGACAGCTGATAGCATCTCAACTGCTGATTCCAACACTTAGGCAAATTCTATGACTTCAACACACGCATCTACTACCAGCTGGTTTCAACCCGAGCAACACCTGATTGCGAAAACACAGGTCTCACATCTCTCCCCCACTACGATTTCGTCCTCGAAATCAACAAGTCCAAGAACAACTCAGATGAACCCAAGAGTTCAAGATAACTGAGCAAACAACAAACTACAACTAGGAAAAAGAGCAACCAACACTAACCAACTACTGGAACTGATACAACATCTACTCAAACAGATGCGGCCACTCATGATGCATCTTTTCTTCCAGCTCCCAGGTAGCTTCTTCCCTACCATGTTTGCTCCATTGCACCATCACTAAAGGAATGGTTTTATTCCTCACCTGTTTCTCTTTTCTGTCAAGGATCCGTAAGGGATATTCAACGTAACTCAACGTCTGATCTAGCTCAACCTCGTCATTTCTCAATACATGAGACGGATCTGGCTCATACTTCCTCAACATGGAAACATGAAAGACATCATGTAGAGAAGACAATTCTGGTGGCAACAACAGCCGATATGCCAAAGGGCCAATCCTCTCAACAATTTCATACGGTCCAACATAACGAGGGGCTAACTTTTCCTTGTGTCCAAAGAGCATAACACTTCTGAAAGGTGAAACTTTAATGAACAACTGATCACCAACCTGAGACTCTAGAGGTCGACGCCTCTTATTTGCATAACTGGCTTGGCGATCCTGGGCAGCTTTCATCCGCTGTCGAATCAGATCCACATGATCCTTCATCTGCTGCACAAACTCTGAGGAAGACAGCTGCTTCTCCCCCACTTCTTCCCAACACACAGGCGATCTGCACTTTCTGCCATACAAAGCCTCGAACGGCACCATACCAATTGTCACTTGGTAGCTATTATTATAAGAAAACCTCAACCAAAGACAACGCGTCTTGCCAGCCTACCACCAAAATCCATCACAACAGCTCTAACATATCCTCAACGTCTGGATAGTCTCTCATATTGGCCATCTGTATGGGGGTGATACGCGGTACTCATAGCCAATCTGGTACCCAAAGATGTTTTTAAACTCTTCCAAAACCTGGAAGTAAACCTCGGATCTTGGTCTGAAACAATCGAAGTAGGTACACCGTGCAATCTAACCACAAAATCGACATACAGTTTCGCCATTTTCTTCAAAGATAACGTCATACCATAGGGAATAAAGTGTGCAGACTTCGACAATCTGTCGATTACAACCCAAATCGCATCGCAACCTCTGCTGGAACGAGGCAAATGCGTCACAAAATCCATCGCTATGTGCTCCCAATTCCATTGGGCACTTCCAAACTCTGCAACAGACCACCAGGTCTCATCCTCTCAGCCTTAACCTGCTGACAGTTCAAGCAACGAGCAACGAATCCAGCAACGTCAGTCTTCAAACCAGCCCACCAGAAGTGCGGCTTCAATGCATGGTACATCTTCCGTGCACCAGGATGGACACTATGTCTACTGCAATGCGCTTCTCTAAGGATCTCCTCCCGAAGATCTATCAGATTGGGCACAACCAACCGACCACGGAAAGCAAACAACCATCAGACGAAACGGAATAGTCCTCAAGCTGTCCAGCCCTGACCTTCAACTTCATCTCGTGGATGGAAGGATCTGTTCTTTGAGCCGCTCTAATGCTCGAAATAATCTGTGGCTCGACTTGAAAAGAAGAAACCATCACATAATCCTCAGCCGGGTAAAATCTCCAACCAGTAGTGCTAAGATGATCACAATCCTTAGAAATATACAGCGACGCAAGAATCTTTTCCGGAGCCTTCCTGCTCAACGCATCAGCCACTACGTTCACTTTCCCAGGCTGGTATTTTATCTCACAATCAAAATCCTTTAGCAGCTCCATCCATCTGCGCTGTCTCATATTCAAGTCAGGCTGCGAAAACAAATACTGCAAACTCTTGTGGTCCGAATACACCACAAACTGCTCGCCATACAAATAGTGGCGCCAAATCTTCAACGCAAAGACCACAGCTGCTAGCTCTAAGTCATGAACTGGATATCGAGTCTCGTGCGGTTTTAGCTGCCGCGAGGAATACGCAATGACTCGACCATGCTGCATCAAAACACAGTCCAATCCATTGAGCGAAGCATCAGAACACACGACGTAACCACCTGATCCAGACGGCAAAGCCAACACAGGCGCAGTAGTCAACTTCTCCTTGAGCAATTGAAAAGCATTCTCGCATTGCTCAGTCCAAACGAACCGCTTGTCTTTCTGAGTCAGCTGAGTCATCGGCCTAGCTATACTAGAGAAACGCTCTATGAAACAACAATAATAGCCAGCCAGACCCAAGAAACTACGAACCTCAGACACATTCCTAGGTCGCTCCCAGTTCAAAACAGCATCTACCTTACTGGGATCCACAGAAATGCCATCGCTGAAATCACATGAACCAAAAACACGACGCGAACCAGCCAGAACTCGCATTCAGAAAATTTGGCATACAGCTGCGAGTCTCTCAACGTCTGAAGGACAACTCTCAGATGCTCCTTGTGCTCCAAAGGAGTCTTCGAATACACCAAGATGTCGTCGATGAACACTATCACAAACTGATCTATAAACTCGCGGAAGACTCGGTTCATCAAATCCATGAAGACTGCAGGAGCATTGGTCAATCAGAAAGGAATCACCAGAAACTCAAAATGCCCGTACCTAGTACGAAAAGCAGTCTTCGCGACATCTTGATCAATAACTCTCAGCTGATGATACCCTGAACGTAGATCGATCTTCGAATATATAGCAGAACCTTGCAACTGGTCAAACAAGTCATCGATCCTCGGCAACGGGTACTGTCGTCGATGAACACTATCACAAACTGATCTATAAACTCGCGGAAGACTCGGTTCATCAAATCCATGAAGACTGCAGGAGCATTGGTCAATCAGAAGGAATCACCAGAAACTCAAAATGCCCGTACCTAGTACGAAAAGCAGTCTTCGCGACATCTTGATCAATAACTCTCAGCTGATGATACCCTGAACGTAGATCGATCTTCGAATATATAGCAGAACCTTGCAACTGGTCAAACAAGTCATCGATCCTCGGCAACGGGTACTTATTCTTAACAGTAACTTTGTTCAGCTGACAGAAGTCAATGCACATTCTCATTGTGCCATCCTTCTTGTTGAAAAACAAGATAGGCGCTCCCCACGGCGACATGCTAGGTCTGATAAAACCTTTCTCCAGCAAATCATCTAGTTGCACCTTGAGCTCTTTCAACTCAGCAGGCGCTAAACGATATGGTGCACGCGAAATCGGAGCTGTGCCAGGCACCAACTCAATACTAAAGTCAATCTCCCTCTTCGGAGGAAAACCAGGAATCTCCTCCGGAAACACATCAGGAAAATGGCGCACCACTGGAACGTCGTTGAGCTGCACATGCAAAGAAGAAGATGCATCCAACGCGTAAATCATAAAACCCGCGTTCTCCTCCGACAACAAGCTGAACATCTCCTTCGCTGAGATCAACGGAATCTTTGACTGGGAATCAGCTCCGTAGAAATTCCATTTCACACCGGACTGAGGCCTAAAACGCATGATCCCATGGAAACAATCCACGGAGGCCTTATAGCTGTACAACACGTCCATTCTCACTATGCAGTCAAAATCCCACAACATCAAACGAATCAAATTCGCTACTAGCACATGCTCACCAAAACTCAAAACTCCATTCAACAAAACCTCTTGGGAGTACAAGCTCGCACCGCCAGGAGTAGAAACAGACACAACATCGCGCAAAGAAGTGATATGAAAACCATGCTCGACCACAAAGGAATCAGAAATAAACGAATGCGATGCGCCATTGTCAAACAACACTCGTGCGGGAAAATCAAAGACAAGGCATGTACCGGAAATCACCCTGCTCGACGTCTCCTCCGCTTGCTCCATAGTCATAGCGTTCGCTTGAGCATGTTGGGGTCCAGAGAAATGCTGCTGAGACGACTGTCCGAAACGCGACGGACCAGGCAACTGGAACGGCCTAAACTGCGTCTCTCCCATCCTAGGTTGCGGGAACTGAGGGGAACGACCCCTAAATGATCCTCCTCGACCCTAAGGTGGGGCTGCGGCTTGCTGCAATCCAGCTGACAGACACACTCTCGCATAGTGCCCATACTGACCACAGAGGTTACACGAGCCCGGCAGCCAACACACTGAGTCGATGGATGCTTGCCTCCACAGAAGCCACAAAACTCTACCCTAGAACCACTGCTACTAGAGCTGCCAGAACCAGACTTCTTCTTAAACTGATGGCCACGAGGTCTAAACCTCTGGCGTCCAGACTGCTGAGCCAGCTGCTGCTGCTGCTGGGGTTGATGAGCTGATTGAGAAGACTGCGCTCCATGAACAGCGGGACGAACACCCTGAGCACCCTGAGGCCTAACACGCGACCTCCGGCTCCGCAGACCTTCCTCAATGTCAATTGCATTATCCACTGCTTCAGCATAAGTCTTCGGTTTGCTCGTCAGCACCATCGAATACAGATCTTCGTTCAAACCCTCAATAAACTTAGTCCTCTTGGCCCTCTCCCGGCCAGAAACATGCGGGACATACGCCAAAAGAAGAAAACAATCGAGCATACTCACGCACCGACATCGTACCTTGCTCCAAATGATCGAACTCTCGCTCACGAGCATTCACGTACGAGGATGTACTCCACTCCTGCCGAAAGGAAACACAGAAACTATCCCAAGTGATCTCCACACCGATCTCCTCTAGCGTCATTGAAGCGCCACGCCACCAGTGCTCTGCATTCTTCCTCAGCTGGAAGATTGCCAAACTCAACCGAAGCACATCATCATACTGAACACGATCGAACAAACCAGTGATGTGCCGTAACCACGAATGCGCATCCTCGCTAAACTCGTCACCGTTAAAGATCTGGGAACTCATCCGTTGGAACCAAGCCATCACAATCTCCATGCTCTCCACACGGGTTGTCAAGTCGTCAACTTCATCCTCTACCCGCCTACCACGACCACGGGAAGGGAAGCTACGCTGATCCTCGTTCTGACCTCCAGACTCTTCCTGAAACTGCCCTCTACCTCTACCCCTACGTCTAGGCGGCATCTCTACGAAGGCACTAAACAGGATAAAATAACACAGAACAAGTACAGATTAGAAATCACATATCACACAAACAATATGCAGCACATAAATCACATAGTCAAGCACAAACAATACACAACACTGTGCCTAGACTCAAGTGTGATCAAAGAAATCGAG
>KQ992551.1:135649-145829 GCA_001598015.1 Dorcoceras hygrometricum | reverse complement strand
CTACCACGACCCCGAGAAGGAATACTACATTGATCCTCATTCTGTCCTTAGGATTCCTGAAACTGCCCCCTACCTCTAGCTCTACGTCTAGGCGGCATCTACGAAGGCACTAAACAAGATAAGGTAACACAGAACAGGTACAACATAGAATCACATAAGACAACAATATGCAGCACATAATCACATAGTCAAGCACAAGCAACACACACAAATTGTACCTAGACTCAAGTGTGATCAAAGAAATCGAGCTTATCCCAGCTTAAGCTCTGATACCAAAAATGTCAGGCCTCGTGCTCACATCAGAGATAAACCACGCAAAAACAAGCGGAAGCAACTAAAAAGTGGTTAAGATTTTTGCTTTTGGCCTGACTGTAAGGTAACATAATTTAAAATACGGCAATAATCAAAATATATCCCAGTTACACAACAAGCAAAGGCTACAAGACACAATAAACTAGTATAGCATAAAACATGCACCAAGTACCTGACAACAACCACAACTGAATACAACAGAGCACAGGGCATCCCTTGGCTACCAGTACTGATACATATATATATATATACTATACTAACTGGGACACTCTATCCACCACCTGGGGCACCTCCAGCCGGGCCAACTCCACGACCAGCTGAGTAACCTGGGAACCCTGAACAACAAACAGGCAAACAAAACAAACCAAGCCCCAGAGGGACATTGGGATCAAACCCCAGTACGGAGAGCAACTGAAACAGATAAAGAAAACAGCATAAGATAAAATGCAGATGCTATGCGTGAGACACAGAACAACAGCTGAAGGCTTCAACCGACGAAGGGAGCCAAGGAACTCAAGCACAGCTCAACATAATCTGCAAGGATAGTGGCCACAACTAATTACCAGATGCATCAAACAGCTCAACCTGCCGTTGCCCAACCCATGAACTGTGGTAGTTAACCACTCGGCGCATGGTGGCTGCCAACCCATGAACTGTGGTAGTTAACCACTCGGCGCATGGTGGCTAACAAATCTCAGCAGGGAGATGAGAGTGCGGTATTGCCGCTCGCCCTCGCATCCTGGTAAGAACAGAAGAGCAACAACAAAGCACAATGCAGTAGAGATCTGAATGAGCGTGAATTAATGCATGTATGCAAACAGCCGAACAGCACATACATCACAGCAAGCATACCAAGCAATCACATAATATCCCACGCCAATTCAAAGCTATAACCAGCTCAAATCCGTACCTCGATATTTTGTGCAACAATTACCACAAACGGGGTCCCGAGAAATCTGATACACAACCTGCACACACGAACACACTGCCGAAGATAGCAACTTCGCGATCCTACTTCCAGCCTACCACAGCTTCCAAAAGTGGTATCAATCGAAAGAGCAACTCTCAAGGAGTGCAGCGCCACCGGTCTTGCTCAAAACAGAGACGGGAAAAGACGGTGGAAAGCTACGATGAACAGTGCTTAGGGTTCGAGACAAAGATTGGGAATCAGGGGAAATATTTTCTAAGTATCGGGGAACCAATAATAGAGAACAGCAGCCAAGTCCTCTATTAAATACACTTCTCAACAGCTGACAGGAGTAGGAACAGATTCCGCCGACAAAATCAGTTGCCACAACTAATATTCCCAACCAGCAGCTGAAATCTCACATCAGCTTTTGCCTATCGCTAAACAGCGAATAACTAAACAAAACGACGTCGCACAGAGAGAGGGACACGTCACCACATGACACATCGCTCGCTAACCAACAGCTGATCACTCGCAACAGCTGGTCTCTCGCACCAGCTGGATACGTGCTAATATACCAACAGCTGAATCTCCTATTGCTAAGCAAAACGCTGTCGTTCCAACTTAACTAAATGACGTAGTTTCAATACCCACTAAGAAACACACTAGCAAAACCAACAGCTGGGTCCTGTTCACAAAACGTCGTCGCTCCAGGTCCCTTAGCGCTCTCTGCTGACCATCGCAACTAAAACACCAACGACTGAAATCCACGTCAGCATTGCTGCTGCTTCCTACCAAAAGGCAACAGCTGAAATACCAACAGCTGACGCGATCGCTCATTGACTGATGCAAAACCCGAACAAATATCTCTCTCTCGACAGCTGATAGCATCTCAACTGCTGATTCCAACACTTAGGCAAATTCAATGACTTCAACAAACGCATCTACTACCAGCTGGTTTCAACCCGAGCAACACCTGATTGCGAAAACACAGGTCTCACAGATACCACGCACAACCAAGCAGCAATTTTGCGTTCCTCAACTAGCCGATCACAGCCTCCCAAAGTGGTATGGAATGATAGAGCTTTACAAGAGGAGTCCAAACGCTACCTCGATTGTCCAAGACGTCGGCCGGAATCGACGGGAATCACCGGATAAAATCAACGGTCAACAGTAGTCTAGGGTTCGAAGCGAAGAACGAATGTCGGGGAAAAAATTCTAAGTATGGAATCCGATATCTCAATCGAAGACCAAGTCTTCCTATATATAAATCCCGTAGCTGTTGAAATCTGTTCTAAAAAAATCCACCGACAAAAACCAGCAACGTTAATTAGCAACGTTGACAGTAGGATCAAGAGACTTTCAGCAACGTTGAAATCAGCAGGTTCAGCAGTTAAGGAGAAGTGCGATCAGCTGTTGAGGCAACAGAGTCTAGGGTTCGAAGCGAAGAACGAATGTCGGGGAAAAAATTCTAAGTATGGAATCCGATATCTCAATCGAAGACCAAGTCTTCCTATATATAAATCCCGTAGCTGTTGAAATCTGTTCTAAAAAAATCCACCGACAAAAACCAGCAACGTTAATTAGCAACGTTGACAGTAGGATCAAGAGACTTTCAGCAACGTTGAAATCAGCAGGTTCAGCAGTTAAGGAGAAGTGCGATCAGCTGTTGAGGCAACAGTAGAACAGAAAGTCTGACGAGAAGAAAAGGAACGAATCTGATGGAGTCTAATGAAGAGACGCCAAAGAGATCTGATGAAGAAATGATCAGATGCTGTTAATAGAAGTATCAGACGTGTATGATAAAAGAAGAAGCATCATACGTTGAACAGAGACTTCAGACGATGAAGAGATGATTCAGACGTAGCGCTTTGAGAAGTTTGAATCAGACGTCTACTTTAGAAGATTTAAGAAGTTGTACAGGAAGAATATCAGTCGCAAAGAATCAATGGATCATATGTAAAGAAAAGATGAAATCAGATGTTGAACAAAATACAATATCAGTAGTTGAAAAAAGGATGATATCAGCAGCGAAGCAAAAGATGAATTCAGTAGATAAGATGATCAGCAACCTTGACGTCAACTGATCAGAAACCTCGATGATAGCTAGTTCAACAGTGGAGACATCCAGAGTTATCAGTTGACGAAACAACAAGATGATATCAGTAGTCGAAATGACAAAGAACAGAAGATGATATCAGAAGCGAATCTGAAGTGATGAAGAACATTCAGGAGCTGTCATTAGTTGATGACAATGTTGAACAAATCTGACAACAGCGGAGCGAACAGCTGATCTTAAGTGATTACTAATCTGACGACAGCTGGTATCAGTGAGATGAATCAAATAAGGACAAAGTGAAGATGCGAACAAGAAGCTGACAACAGCTAACGGAACAATGAAGATGCGAACAAGAAGTCGACAGCAGTTGAGAAACAATAAAGAAACAGAAGAGAAGTTGTTGCGCGTAATAAGGAGCAATTGTTACGCACCAGGTGATGAAGACTTAGGACATCAGAGAAGCTGTTACTTATAATAATCAGCTGGTGCGCATACACAAAGATGCATCAGCTGTTGCAATGAAGAAAAGCTGTTATCAGACATTAATTAACACGTGGAGAAGCTGATCAAATTAGGAGCACTTGTTTATCAGCTGGAACGTGAGGATAATTGTAGCATCGGCTGATGAACAACTCAGATGAAGAACATTAAGAAGCTATCAGCTGCTGCAACATAAAAGCAAAATCAAAAGATGACAAAAGCCTGCAAAAGAAAGGACACAAGGACAACTACCTGTCGGTACTTTACAGAACATATTTCAATGGGAAGAAAAGTATGTCTAATGGATTAATTTGAAAAGAGGCTTTATATACAAGGAGATTTGAAGAAAATGATTGATCACTTCATAAGGGACAAAGCACAGTGAAAAAAAAACAGAGGGAAGAAAAATAGAAGGACGAAGCAGTCGACCACCATTAGAGAGAAGCTTACTATGAGCGTTGACTGCTGAGTCTAAATCAGCTCTTTAGGAGCGATTCCCAGTTGTGTGAGATTTGATTATTTCGAGAGTTATACAATCACTGTAAATCTCACACACTCGAAGATTCATTCACATTCACGAGAGTTGAGCTAAACAGTATAGTGAATGAATCTCAACCCCATACAAAATTAGATCCCGTCCAAGCACGAAGACGTTAAAATCTGTGTCTATAGCCTTTCTCACATAGGCGTAAAACAAGTGATTGAGTGGAGTTCTAGGAGTTCAAATTTGGGCAGTGGGTAAGTCCCAAATTTGATTGGGTCTGTAGATCAAATCTTCTAGTGGAACCTTCCGAGGCGGAAGAAGGGGAGACATAGGATATTTATATCCGAACTTCCAGAAACAAACAACAGTGTATTGTATTCCTTTAATTACAGTATTTATTCCGCTTACGCAATTTATTTAGCACACATTAATTAACAGTATTCACACGCGCACAAAGCAAACAGATTTCACGCTATGTCACATTAACATCAGTTTACAGAAATCTGTTTGCGCCGAGTAGTTTTAAAATTAGGATTCAGTTCTGGTGTTTTCCGCATGATTTTATTTCATACCAGATCTGTCTCCGGTGCTCGTATATTTATATGTTCAAGAACCAGCATTATTGCACCGTAATATCTTAGCAGCGTTTGTTTGCATTAATTTTTATAGGATCATATCTCTCCCCTCCCTGTGTAGCGTTGCTTATTTTATTGTTGCATCTCAAGATCTGATCCTTCGGTCCTAACAAATTTTGGCTTAAAACAATTTTAGGTCCAATATCTCAAAATTTTCAAAAATAATTTTGGTCCAACCAAAAAGCCCGATAGCAAATATCGGCCCAAAAACCACTCGGGCCGTTCGGGACAGGCCCGAAAAACCCTAAGGAAGCGAAATCAGCACACGTGCTGCATGATGTGCACGCACGGGGGGCGGGCATGCTACGCGTCCATCGTGCACCGGGATGGCGGCACGCACGCCCATCCCCTTGCACGAAGTGCACGTAGGGGTAGCGCCCCTCTGTGCGCTCTGTGCGACAGGCGCGCAGAGGGTAGGCCGGCACGTGCGTGCAGCCCTCACCGATGTCTGCGCGCACCATGCACGCGGGATGTGCGGGACGTTTCGGAACATCTGCGCACAATGTCCCTGGGGGATATGCGGGACGGTCACGCAACGTTCGTGCGGCGGGTGGCGAGACATGCGCGGGGTGGGCGTGCGATGGCGCAAGTCGCCGGTATTTTTTTTTTGAAAAAACGATATTTTTATGCAATTTAGGCAGATACAGTGTATCGACAGATCCGAGCCTATGCTCTGATACCACTGTTGACGCAGCGACGGATTCGGATCCCGCTCCTGGGGTGCAGCGAAAATTTTAAAATTTTAACAGCCCTGGAATGGTCAATACACTAAAAGGAATCTAAGCATGCATAGGATTTTTAGCGAGTTACCTTGCTGGAGACTAGGCGCCTAGCTTAGAATATTCCACAAAAAGCACTACAACGGTTGAATAGCTCTAGCCTTTCAATCCAGTCCACAACCGGAATCTCAATTCCTTCGCTGGTTTGCACTAGAAAAAAAGCGAAAGTTCTGCGAACGAAATCTCCTTGCCGAGATGGTCAGAACAAATTCCGATGACGGCGGAGGGCGACGATGGCGACGGGAAGGAGGCAAGGAGGAGAAGGGGAGGGAAAAAATAACTGAAGGGGAGAGAGTTATCAACCCAACTTGGAGTGTTAGTTGTCAATACAACTTTTGGTGCGAAGAAAATGAATGCCCCAGGGCCCTATTTATAAATTTTACATGGGCTTAAACCAGGTTAATGGGCCTGGGTCGGGCCCAGGCCCAAGGAATGCCCAGGGAACATTGGTTTTAAGTCCAACTTTGTGTCTTCATCATAATCCCGATCGACGATCAGATCGGATCGATCGACACAGTTACAAAACTAAAAATTATGATGTGAAAACAATTTTTTTAGACCACTTAATCCAAAATAGCAGTTAGGCCCACTATCAGCTTTAAGGATAGTCATACTAGTCCAAGCTAATTTAAGAAAATCACATTTTCATCCCCAGCTAATTTTAGGAAGTCACACTTTCATCTCCTCCTACTATACTCAACAAATTGAGCTTAATTTCCGTACGTGAATTGAGAACCAGTACTTGTGTGACCCTCAATGGTTCAGGGATACAACTAACCGTGGGCTCACAACTTTTGTGACTCCAAAAACACATTTTCGGACTTACCCATCGGATCATGGTAAAGCGTCTAGCAACATCATCCCATGATCCACTAGGTATCACTGACAGTGCCCGCAAGAACCTGACGGTCATGGTTAGCGTACAGTACGGTCATTTCAACTCAAATATCTCGATCAAATTAACGACCATTAGTAAATCGAGAGTCGCTAGAGATTCGATAGCCATGCATACATCTTGGAGATCAAATAGTGACATCACATGTGTTTCTAGGTAAACCCATTACCAAAAACACATATAGTACTCTGGCCAGATATTTTTCACCCTATTATCTCCTCAGATAGCATAGTATATCCACGCACAATGGCGAGCGGTGAATCCTTGACAACGAAGCATCGACTCCTACATGCATCAGGACCTCATCCAATCCCACCACCTGATGACCCCAACTGAGTCGGTAAACTGGTCAAAGTGAGGCACCTATCATGTAGAGTCTCAATGATGTTTCGAGTAGTAAGGACTAATCTGTACAACCAAGACCTCGGACTTAATCCACTCGAAAAATAATAACCACTTGGAAAGTTCAAACAAGGGTAGTTCGATAGATCACCAGGTCACTATCCATCTACATGCTCAGAACATCACTATGTTCCCTACCAATGAGATGTGGTACTTTGTATCTCAGATGCTAGTCTTAAGCTCGGGCGGCCCTTATCATCTTTTGGACTGCCCAATTGACTAGGAACTCATTTAGAACACACAGTGATTATTAGATGTGTTTCATGATAGCCATGAAATCCACTATCACATCTAACATACATTATAGTGCATTCAAGGTCTTTATCCAACAAATTGTAATCATAATGAGACGAACCGAACTCTAGAAATATTTTTTTTAAAATAAAATGCGTAATAAACAATCTTTAAAAGTATGGCTCATCATTTCATAATATTTTCTCAACATTAACTTAAAACATAAATAAATGAATACCTCAAAATATGAAATCATCCATACGGTTTAAATTAGAGTACGTAAATGTTGTGGAACATGACTGATAAATAACCAAAAATGTTTCATAACATAAAATGAAGACGTCAGAGTGGTCACGGGGTATAGCTGCAATGGGCGCTCAGAGGTCCTCTGTTAGAGTAGATGCCCAACTAGCCAACTTATGGCGCGTGGGTTTATAGACTCTTGTATATGACAATCTTTATATATGATATTCGCATTTCTTTATATGGCATTCTTTACTTGCATTGTGTGTATGATGATTAACAATTGTGTTGAGTAAAGACCTAGAATACACTAAAGTGTATGTTAGATGTGATAGTGGGTATGACGGCTATCATGAAACACATCTAATAGTCACTGTGTATTCTGAACATGTTCCTAGTCGATTGGGCCGTCAAAATGAGGATAAGGCCGCCCGAGCTCGAGACTAGTATCTGTGATGCGAAGTACCATGTTTCATTGGTAGGGAACATTGTGATGTTCTGACCATGCAGATAGATAGTGACCTGGTGATCTATCGAACTACCCTCCTTCGGACTTTCCAAGTGGTTACCATTTGTCGAGTGGATAAGTCCGAGGTCTTGGTTGTACTGATTAGTCCTCACGACTCGAAACGTCATTGAGACTCTACATGATGGGCGTCTCACTTCGACCCGTTTGCCGACTCACTTGGGGTCATAAGGCGTCGGGATTGGGTGAGACCCCGATGCGATGCATGTAGGAGTCGATGCATCGTTGTCGAGGATTCACCGCTCGCAGACATGCGTGGATATCCTATGCTATCTGAGGGGATAATAGTGTATAAATCTCTGACCAGAGTACTAGAAGTGTTTTAGGTAAATGTGTTTACCTAGTTACACTCGCGATGTCACTATTTGATCTCCAAGATGTATGCATAGCTATCGGATCTATAGCGACTCTCGATTTACCAATGGTCGTTGATCCGATCGGGATATATGGATTGAAAGGACCGTACTATACGCTAACCACGACCAAAGGGTCACACAAGTACTGGATTCGAGATTCCCGCACGGATACTCAGCTCAATGTGTTGAGCATACGAAGAGGATTTTGGGAGTGCGACTTCCTAAAAGGTCAACAGAGGTCAAATCGTGATTTGCCGATGTTGAGGGGCAAAACGGTCATTTTGCACTGGGGTTCTGAAAAATGGTTTTTCAGATCATAGTATTCAGTTTTGGAAACTGAATCAATCGGTCTGATCTGATTGGCGATCGGAGTTACGATGAAGTCACGGTGATATGGATGAACGTAATGTTCATGCTTTTGGACCCGGGCCCGTTGGGCCGGTCTAAGACTATCACCAAGTCTATTTAGTTAGACTTAACTTCAACCATAACACACTAGACAACAATTAACCCTAAACCTAATAGCTTAGTGCGCCGCCCCCCCTCTCTTCTTCAACCCCACGCCGCGCCGCCGCCGCCGCTCGCCGCCGCCGGAAAATTGTTTCCGGCCAAATTTGACGAGGAGAATCCGTCGGCGCAGATCTCGTCAGGCCTTCTAGTGCAGGCTGACAAAGGAATCCCGTCTCCGATCGTGGACCTGATTGACGATATCTACCGCCGCCTACCGTGAAGTGTCGTTTTCTTAACGAAACCGGTCGTAGCCAGGCACAAGTTGCCAGCAAGGTATTCCTTTAAAACACCCTATGAATGTCATAGTTTCGTGTTTTGTTAATCGCATTGATCGTCTCCCGGCACATGTTTTTGTTCTTCCGCTGCCTCGCTGGTGGGCGTGATCCGGATCCCAACAGTGGTATCAGAGCCCAGGTTTTCGGATCTGATCAATACGATGTTGCCTTATTGTATCTAATGTTTTGATTTTTTCAGAATCGAATTAAAACTTGAAGATCGGCCGCCGGCCGCCGCCATGTGCGGAGGCCCCCCTCTCCCCGCCGCGCGCATGTGCGCGCGACTCATCGCGCGTCGCGTGCAAGAACCAGCGCGCTGGCCGCGCTTGGTTGCGTGACGTCGAGCGCCGCTGCGCACAATGGTTGCACGTTGTCGCACTTGGAGATCGGCCGCTGCGCCGTTGCGCCTGCCACGCTTGTCGCGCGCCTCGGCCGCCACTCGCGCAAGCGTTGCCCCGCTGGTCGGGGGCCGCTCATCGCGGGACGTTGCGACACGGCCGGGCTGCTGTTTTGCGATGGTCGGCTGATGTGCGCCGCCGCTGGTCGGGCGACATGCGTTGAATTGCGCGCGCCGTGCGTCGCGCTTTGCGCGACGTCGCGCGCGGCTGCCGTGCTATTTTTCGTGTGGCGCCGCCGTCGGCCGGCCGCCGCTCCGGCGAAGCGCCGGCGATGTTGTGATGGCTGATATCTTCTATGGTTTGGTCCGGGCCTGTCCCGGGCAGCCCGTGAAGTTTTCGGGCCGGTATGCGATATCGGGCCCGTTTTGGTCGATTTTGAAATTTTAAGATTTTTGGGCCTAGAATTGTTTTAAGCCCAATTTGATACAATTAAAATTAGCAAAATGTGATTTTAATTATAAGATATGATTTTATAATAAAATAAGATTTTGTTGATTAAAATTTGATTTTATCGACAAAATACGATTTTATTATAAAATGCGATTTTATGATTAAAATATGATTTTGCGATAAATAATTAGATTATTTAATTTATGCATGTTAATTAGATTATCTGCATGATTGGGATGATCGAGAGCCGTGCCCAATTTGTTAGGTGTATGCGATAGGTTTTTGTGATTCGGTT
>KQ992551.1:119285-135118 GCA_001598015.1 Dorcoceras hygrometricum | reverse complement strand
AAAATATTTGATTATCATTTAAAGTGGGCCTGTTTGTGGCCCGTTCCCACCCCTTGATAAATGTATCCCTTGTATGTCATGGTAAATTTAAATGTAAAATTACTAGATTTAGTGGGAGGACATCCGAAGACGGTGGAGATGACGATCAAGATATTGAAGACCGAAGATCTGTAAAAACCGGAAAGCTTTGTAATAGGATTGCATTGCATATTGCATTACCCCTAGGATTGGACCCAGGTCCGTGACTGGCAACCACGGACCGCATATCTCTCGCGATCGATCATCCCAATATTTATTTATATATGTTGATATATAGCTTAGTTGAATCCGCATGTTGCATGTTTTAAATTTGATTTAAAATAAATGCATTAGACCAAAGTTTTTCAAAAATAAAATCCCTCGTTTTAAATATGATTTAAACTTATATCAAGATAAAATGTTTATTCGATAAACTAAAGGGTATTTAAAATTGTTTAAATTAACCCTACCTTCCATCAACAATGGGTGTACGTCGACGCTACCCGTATACATGGCCCGGCTCATATTATTGAGGGGGTCATGTATGCCGGAAAGCTGTCCACGCCATTGACAATTGTTGTGAGTCGGTTCGAACTCCCTTTAACGTTGGCTCATATTATTGGGGACATTGAGGGGACCGTCCTTCACGACTCAACATTGATGGGTCAATCTTGACACGTGATAGTAAACGGCGTCATATTATTGGGCCCTTACTGGACGTGAGGTGAATACATGGAGGTTTCACCGGCTGCAATCAGAAACTACCTTTCGGGGGTCATGGATGGCTGATATTATTCGGGTCCATGGTCGCTTGATTGGGCTCCGTGTACCCACTAAAGAAACCTATTTTCTCGATTTCATTAGAGGGTGGTGAAATCGTTAAAATAGTGGGAGGGTAATTCATAAAACTTAACGACCATGTTTTATGTCTTAGCGATTATTTTTATATAGTTAGTAATGTATGTCTGTTTTCTTTTCAGTATTACTGCTTAAAAATGGCTTCGATGAAAAACCCGCTCGCTGCTATACTGGATAGCAACAGGTTCACCGGTCTGAACTACCAAGACTGGCTTCGCAACCTCAATCTTGTATTGGCTTTGGAGAAGCTCCTCTATACGATAGAGAAATGCCTTCCGGAGGAAACCCCTGCCAATATCAGCCCTGAGGAGCTGATTACGCTTAACCAATGGCGGGACGACGAGGTTAAAGCTCGATGCTATGTGATGGAATCGATGTCCAACGAAATGCAACGGCGCTTTGAGAAGACAAAGTATGCCTCTGCCATACTCTTTCATCTCAAGGAACTGTACGGGGAGAACTCTCGACATGAGAGGTTCACGGCTGTCAAGGAGCTGATGACGAGCCGCATGCGCGATGGGACTTCGGTCCGCGAGCATGGGGTTCGTATGATTGGGCTCGTTGAAAAGCTGTCGGGCCTTGATATCGCACTTCCACATGAGCTGTCGGTGGATGTACTTCTCCTCTCGCTACCCGCTGCATTTGACCCCTTTGTGGTCAACTTCAACATGAACAAGCTGGAAGCCACCCTTGAAGAGGTGGTTAACATGCTTGTAGTGTTTGAGGGGACTATAAAGAAGGACAAACCCGTCCTCCTTCTGGGTTCTTCTTCCTCTGCGAAGAAGGGGCCCAGACGCAAGAGCAAGAAGCGTTCTGCCCCAGCTAAGGAGGAAAAGTCTGTCAAGAAGCCAAAGGCAAAGGCTTCTAAACCAAACAAGAGCGAGGATGTTTGCCACCACTGCCACATGGCTGGGCATTGGAGGAGGAACTGCAAGGAGTACCTCGAGCAGTTGCGAACTGCTAAAGGTATGTTCCATATTGAAATAAATATGTCTCTTAATTCAACTTCTTGGGTACTTTACCGGATGTGGATCTCATATCTGCAATGATTTGCAGGTGATGACAAGAAGTCGACGTCTTAGAGAGGGTGAGACCCACTTGAGGCTTGGCAATGGAGCAAGGGTTGCTGCTATAGCTATAGGAGATGTTTACTTATTTATATCTTCTGATTTTAAGTTGTTATTGAGAAACGTTGTTCCCGAATTAATAAAGAACATTATTTCTGTTTCTATGCTTGATAGTGATGGATATTTTTGTCTGTTTGCTAATTCGATTTGCAATATTTACAAGAATGAATGTTTAATTGGAATTGGGTAACGCGAAAACGATATATACACCTTAAAATTAAAAGACGTTCCAACTCGCGATGTCGAAGCACATACAACTACGATTAAACGGAAACAAGATAACTTGAACCCAGCACAACTTTGGCACGCTAGGCTAGGTCACATTTCCCTAAGCAGGATGAACAAGCTGGTTAGGAGTGACTTGTTTGATCTGTCAGACATAAACTCCCTACCGACTTGTGAATCCTGTCTGAAAGGAAAGATGACCAAGCAACCCTTCAAGGGCAAGGGTGAACGTGCCCAAGGCCTATTGGATTTGATCCATACTGATGTGTGCGGCCCATTTAATATCGGTACTAAATACGGCTACACATACTTCATCACCTTTACCGATGATTACTCTAGGTACGGGTACTTGTACTTGATGAAGAGAAATGGTCGCACCTAGGAGATCCGAAAGGATTCCTAGGGCTCATGAGAGATATGGTTTTCTCCTTGAAGATGATCAAGTTGTTGGATCTGATCCAAGAACTTTCAAGGAGGCAATTTCCGATGCTGATTCTAATTTGTGGCTTGAAGAAATGCAGTCTGAGTTTGACTCAATGCATGCCAACCAAGTTTGGACTCTTGTTAACCCTCCCGAAGGAATTGTTCCTATTGGGTGTAAATGGGTATACAAGAGGAAACTTGGGCCTGATGGTAAGGTAATGACCTACAAGGCGCGACTGGTCGCGAAAGGTTACACTCAAAGGCAAGGTGTTGACTATGATGAAACCTTCTCTCCAGTCGCAATGTTCAAGTCAATTAGAAATTTGTTAGCCATAGCCGCATGGTACGACTGTGGGATATGGCAAATGGATGTGAAAACTGCGTTCCTTAATGGAAACATTAAGGAAGAGATCTATATGACGCATCCTGAGGGTTTCACATATGTTGGAAGCGAGCATAAGGTATGCAAGCTTCAAAGATCGATCTACGATCTCAAACAAGCATCGCGAAGTTGGAACATGAGATTCGATGAAACAATTAAGGAATTTGGTTTCATCAAGAATCCCGAGGAGCCATGTGTTTACAAGAAGGTAGTTAAAAGCGCTGTGATATTCCTCGTACTTTATGTTGACGACATTCTACTCATTGGGAATGATGTAGAAATGCTGCAGTCAACTAAAGTATGGTTGTCTAGTAGATTTTCGATGAAGGACATGGGTGAAGCATCCTATATTCTAGGAATATAGATCTATCGGGATAGATCTAAACGGATGCTCGGACTCACCCAAGCTACCTACATTGATACCATACTTAGAAGGTTCTCTATGGAAGAGTCCAAGAGAGGACACCTACCTATGTGCCACGGGGTCACTCTATCTAAGTCTATGTGTCCAAAGACTAATGAGGAGATAGAGAGTATGGCACGTGTACCATATGCCTCGGCTATAGGTAGTATTATGTATGGCCTGATCTGGACTAGAACGGATGTCACATATGCTCTGAGTGTCACGAGCCGCTACCAGGCCAACCCCGGCCAATTTCATTGGAAGGCTGTGAAGGATATTCTTAAGTACTTACAAAAGACTAAGAATATATTCATGGTCTATGGGGGTGGTGAACTGAAACTGGAAGGCTACACTGATTCTAGCTTCCAGTGTGACATGGATGATTCGAAATCAACCTCTGGATTTGTATTCATGCTCAATGGTGGTGCTGTCTCTTGGAAGAGTTCCAAGCAAGACACCATCGTGGATTCAACCACTGAGGCTGAGTACTCGCAAGCATCTGCTGCTGCTAAGGAGGCCGTTTGGATAAGGAATTTCGTCCAAGAGTTGGGCGTCATTCCTAATGGAGTTGGTCCAGTCCCGGTGTACTGCGACAACACGGGTGCCGTTGCGCAAGCAAAGGAGCCCAGGTCTCACCAAAGATCCAAACACATACTGAGGAAATACCACATAATCCAAGATATTGTGGCTAGAGGTGACATAGCAGGATTCAACCACTGAGGCTGAGTACATTGCAGCATCAGCTGCTGCTAAGGAGGCCGTTTGGATAAGGAATTTCGTCCAAGAGTTGGGCGTCATTCCTAATGGAGTTAGTCCAGTCCCGGTGTACTGCGACAACATGGGTGCCGTTGCGCAAGCAAAGGAGCCTAGGTCTCACCAAAGATCCAAACACATACTGAGGAAATACCACATAATCCGGGATATTGTGGCTAGAGGTGACATAGCAGTTGAGAGAGTCGCCTCTACGGACAACGTTGCTGATCCACTTACGAAGCCCTTGCCTGGACCGTTGTTTGAAAAACATCGCGAAACAATGGGACTGCGTCTGATGAGTATTTGGCTTTAGGGAAAGTGGGAGATTGTTAGAGTAGATGTCCAACTAGCCAACTTGTGGCGTGTGGGTTTATAGACTCTTGTATATGACAATCTTTATATATGATATTTGCATTTCTTTATATGGCATTCTTTACTTTCATTGTGTGTATGATGATTAACAATTGTGTTGAGTAAAGACCTAGAATACACTAAAGTGTATGTTAGATGTGATAGTGGGTACGACGGCTATCATGAAACACATCTAATAGTCACTGTGTATTCTGAACATGTTCCTAGTCGATTGGGCCGTCAAAATGAAGATAAGGCCGCCCGAGCTCGAGACTAGTATCTGTGATGCGAAGTATCATGTTTCATTGGTAAGGAACATTGTGATGTTCTGAGCATGCAGATAGATAGTGACCTGGTGATCTATCGAACTACCCTCCTTCGGACTTTCCAAGTGGTTACCATTTGTCGAGTGGATAAGTCTGAGGTCTTGGTTGTACTGATTAGTCCTCACGACTCGAAACGTCATTGAGACTCTACATGATAGGCATCTCACTTTGACCCGTTTGCCGACTCACTTGGGGTCATAAGGCGTCGGGATTGGGTGAGACCCCGATGCATGTAGGAGTCGATGCATCGTTGTCGAGGATTCACCGCTCGCAAACATGCGTGGATATCCTATGCTATCTGAGGGGATAATAGTGTATAAATCTCTGGCCAGAGTACTAGAAGTGTTTTAGGTAAATGTGTTTACCTAGTTACACTCGTGATGTCACTCTTCGATTTCCAAGATGTATGCATAGCTATCGGATCTATAGCGACTCTCGATTTACCAATGGTCGTTGATCTGATCGGGATATATGGATTGAAAGGACCGTACTGTACGCTAACCACGACCAACTGGTTTTTGCAGGAACTATCAGTGATACCTAGGGGATCATGGGGCGATGTTGCTAGACGCTCTTACCATGATCCGATGGGCAAGTCCGGAATTGTGATTCCGGAGCCACAATGGTTGTGGGCCCACGGCTAGCTGTATCCCTGAACCATTGAGGGTCACACAAGTACTGGATTCGAGATTCCCGCATGGATACTCAGCTCAATGTGTTGAGCATAAGAAGAGGATTTTGGGAGTGCGACTTCCTAAAAAGTCAACAGAGGTGAAATCGTGATTTGCCGATGTTGAGGGGCAAAACGGTCATTTTGCACTGGGTTCTGAAAAATGGTTTTTGAGATCATAGTATTAGTTTTGGAAACTGAATCGATCGGTCCGATCTGATCGGCGATCGGAGTTACGATGAAGTCACGGTGATATGGATGAACGTAATGTTCATGCTTTTGGACCCGGGCACGTTGGGCCGGTCCAAGACTATCACCAAGTCTATTTAATTAGACTTAACTTCAATCATAACACACTAGACAACAATTAACCCTAAACCTAAGAGCTTAGTGCGCCGCCCCCCCTCTCTTCTTCAACCCCACGCCGCGCCGCCGCTGCCGCCCGCCGCCGCCGCCGCCCGCCGGAAAATTGTTTCCGGCAAAATTTGACGAGGAGAATCCGTCCGTGCAGATCTCGTCAGGCCTTCTAGTGCAGGCTGACGAAGGAATCCCGTCTCTGGTCGTGTACCTGATTGACGATATCTACCGCCGCCTACCGTGAAGTGCCGTTTTCTTTACGAAACCGGTCGGAGCCAGGCACGAGTTGCCAGCAAGGTATTCCTTTAAAACACCCTATGAATGTCATAGTTTCGTGTTTTGTTAATCGCATTGATCGTCTCCCGGCACATGTTTTTGTTCTTCCGCTGCCTCGTCGGGGGGCGTGATCCGGATCCCAACATCCTCACCGCGGGTCGGCATAAAATCAACAGGGTCATCACCTGCACCATTTAAACCTAGTGAGCGTAAAGGCCCAGCATGCTCTATCTGAATAATAACAAGGTACATATAATAAAACCGTATGCAAGCACATACATATCGTAAAATAGCTTTAAAACATGCGTGCATGAATGATGGTAAAAAATGATTCATAAAGCAGTCGTAACATATCGTCATCGTATAACATACATAATGAGGCATGACATAGCATAGCGTAACGTAAAAGGGCATGTGAGTCGTATCCATGAAGTGTGAGCCATAACATAAGCGATTGATCAATCTAAGAAACCAACGTACGTGGCGATGAGGTTCACTCGACCTTACCTCGGGATCCCTCACACCTCTATGCCGCCAGTTCATCATGTCGTGATCACATGGATCTATAAGCTCGTAATAAATTAAAACAGGGGATCCTCGGGTCCGTTATCCCGACTAGTTCCCATCGTAAACTTGTCACACATCACTTCAATCCCTCGAAAAT
Organism: Dorcoceras hygrometricum; assembly: GCA_001598015.1. Classification (NCBI taxonomy): domain Eukaryota; kingdom Viridiplantae; phylum Streptophyta; class Magnoliopsida; order Lamiales; family Gesneriaceae; genus Dorcoceras; species Dorcoceras hygrometricum. The sequence goes on along the minus strand of KQ992551.1, from coordinate 128,285 downwards.
ATTTTTCTTTTCTTTCATGCCTTAACATTTTCATAAAGCTTTGTTGATGCGTGCATTTCATGAAAACATGCAAATTTAAAAAGCTTAACCCGTCAATATATATTTGATTCTTTCATTTAAAACATTATCATATGCGTATACATAAAATACTATATATATAATTAAATATATATTCACAGGCTTCTATATTTTCTACTTCGGTCAAGAACTGATTCAGGTGCCTGGCCCACTAATACTAAGCCCAAAAACCTAGATTTAACCTCAAAATGAATATTAACTCTAAACATGACTTGGCCCATAACTCTAAAATTAAACTTTAAAAAGTTATAAAATACTCGTTCCTTTACTTTAAAATCAAACATAAAATTTGACTAAATAAAAGTCCGCTTGACTAAAATTTTGATTTTAAAATTAAATAAAAATATAAGGAAAGGATTTTGACTTTAAAATAATCGGTCCAATACGCTAAAAATTAGACTTAATCTTTTAAAATAAGAACACCCGGCCCAGAAATAAAATAACTTGGGCCCAAATTAAAATATTTGACCCGACTCTCGACTGACCCGACCCGGTCTAGCCATAACAATTTAAAATCGCACATGCTAAAATCATTTTCGAGGCATTAATTTGTCATTAAAAATTGCAAAAAATCTCATAAATCAAATAAATTCCAAAAATCGGGAAAACATATTAAAATATACTTAAAACATAAAGTCATCCAAGAACTTTGACAGCCCCTAAGACTCCAAATCTTAATTTTCACAAAAATGACCTGACGAAGCTCACTTCGAGCGACAAAACGGTAAAAATCATTAAAAATCTATTTCTTAACCAAATCACTCCCTGTTTCAACCCAAATAACCATAACTCCATATAATATTTACTGGAACAAACAAGACACAAAAAAAATTCAATATGTGACCAAACAGAAGCTCGTAATAACACTGCTCATGCGCAGACTGCAATCAGGACACGTGCTAGCCATAAAACTCATAACTAATTCGTTCCTCAACTAAATCGCTCACTGTTTGGACCTACATGACCCTAACTCAATGAAATATCTCCTAAAATCAACCTTTACCACACAAACCACATTAGAGTGACTTACTCAACCCCAACAACTCTATGTCAGGCACAGGAGACAAGCCAGGACATGTGCTGATCATAAAATTCGTAACTAATTCATTCCTTGACCAAATCGCTCCTTGTTTGGACCCACGTGCTCCTAACTCGATGGAATAATTATTGTACCATCCTTGGACCAAACCCTAGCCCCATGAACCGCCCATGACCGAAGCTTCACAAGGAACAAATCAAATGCGGCTTAAAAATCGTGATGCATGCATGATTCGTAAAAAAACAAATGTAGATCTCATGATTTCACATACAAACATGCAATCCTTATTTAAAATCAGCATAATATGATTTAAATGGTGAGAAAAAGAGAGATAGAACATGCCTTGATTGAAGAATAACGAAGAACTGCGAGTTATCGAACCGGAGGACGTGATATTGGGACAAACCACCTTGAAAACACCCAAAATTCGATGGAGCATAGAGCACCAAGGGGAGGAGGCGGCTAGAGGGAGGGAAAGGAGGTAGGGTTTTTGAAAATTGGGGTAGATAGAAAATGAATTGTGTCCAAAATGACCCCTCCTATATTTTAATTAGGAAAATAATGGAGTTTTTCAATCCTAACCCTCCACTAATTTCAAATGTTGAATAAAAACTCTAAACATAGGCTTTAAAATCATAAATTTTCGTAATACATAGGCTCCTCAATTTTAAAATATAGGAAAGTCAATAAAACAGCCCGTTTAGGTGAAAAACGGGTTCCCCTCGGCTAATAATCATAAAAGTATCATTTTTCGGAAATTGCTGCTTAAAATATTAAATTTTGCTCTTAAAATTTGAGGGTATAAAAATTTCAAATAATTTTTGTGACGTCCCAACCCTCATGGGGTCACGAAAGAATAATAAAAAGAAAATAAGGGCTGAATGGGAATTGTTATAAGCTGTATATCTTATAACTAAATCAAAATTCAAACACAAACATAATATTGCGCCAAGTACTGGAACAGCTGAAACAATTTCTTTAATAACAGATGTTACAAAAGTGCAAAATGCGATATTACAACTTTTCAATTCTATATGAATTCACTATTGTTGTAATAGATCTAATACAGAGTTAACAAAAGATCAAAAACAACAACAGCGACTGCGGAAAACATCTGCCGTAGATAAACACAATCACCACAGCTTGGAACAGCTGAAACAATTTCTTTAATAACAGATGTTACAAAAGTGCAAAATGCGATATTACAACTTTTCAATTCTATATGAATTCACTATTGTTGTAATAGATCTAATACAGAGTTAACAAAAGATCAAAAACAACAACAGCGACTGCGGAAAACATCTGCCGTAGATAAACACAATCACCACAGCTGGTTCAGTCGCTGCCTCCCGCATGCCCCAGCTCTGTCCCACCTGCACCATTTTAAAACTAATGAGCCTAGGGCCTCAACAAGTAAAATTTGAAGATAACAATTTCGCATAATGCAGGCAGACATCTAAACATATCGTAACTTAACAAAAGAGTTTAAAGGAAGTCATTCATCAGCTTTCATAAACTTTATTTCGTTAAACTTGGAAATTGGGAAGATGACCCAGATCCCATTCTTATTTTCTTGTAATTTATGGCTTAGAAGCTCTCCTTAGGTCCGTGGTGCACCTGATCAAGTGACTACTGATATCAGCCTTAGCATTTAGCTCGTGGTGAAGGGGCAACTGACATCTGGACAGCTGCTCACCCTTCCATGGTGACCGTCTGTTATCTATGCCATAAATCCTTAAATTGAAACGTTCTTCCTTTAAACTCATAGCTGGTTGAAATTTGATTTTGAAATCATCGTTCGGGTTCACAGTACTTCGAAATTCTTTCTTTAAAACTTCTTTAAAACATTGTCGAGTATCGAGTTCTACTGCTGAGACTTATCGCTAAAAGGAATCAACTGTTACTAAGGGAAACAATGTGATTATAGTAAAACAGACGCAAGGATATTCGATAACATTGAAATAGATGTAGTAAATGAAACGACGTCGTTAGTGTAAGAAAATCAGACGTTGGGAAACAATCAGCTGTTGGTTCTAAGGAAATCAGCTGCTGGATAAAATCAGCTGTGGTTCTAAGGAATCAGCTGCTGGATAAAATCAGCTGTTGGTTCTAAGGAAATTAGCTGCTGGATAAAATCAGCTGTTGGTTCTAAGGAAATCAGCTGCTGGATAAAATCAGCTGTTGGTTGTTGACTGTAGTCAACTCAGCTATAAGATAAACAATAATGAAGAACTAAACCAACCCAGACGCAAAACAACTCAAGGCTGAACGTAACACGTAGAATTTTCTTAACACAAAGATAACTGCTGAAAAGGGGAACTACTAAGTATAACTTGGTGTTGTAACATCAAAACGACGACTGCGCTATCAGCCGTTGCCTATCAAACCAGACTTAACTTCTGATTCGACTAGCAACTCCGATTACATAGCGTCAAGTTCTGATGTGACCATCCACCGGAAGGAAGATCATTCATGAACGTACTACTTAAACCCGATTGCTCAACATTTTAAAACAACATTTTCATCTTCTTCATCGAAGCACTCTTTAAAACTTTGTAACAGAAACAAAACTGGAACCCGATCATCAAAGCACTTCCTAAAACATGCTTAAACATGAACATAACTTATCTTAACATAAACAGGCAACAATCATGCACTGAAGAACAATATATGCTTTAAAATGGCGTAGAAAGAATCAGCCTTTACTTGCCTTAAACCTGTGAAACACAGAAGCAGCGGGTCTCAACAGGAGTTCTCCACAAGCACCACTACGAGCACTTTGAAGTTTGTAGAGAGACAGAGAGAAATTTCTGGACAAGGATGAAACTCTCTTGTTATGAAAACAATCATATACGGGATATGACTTGTAGTAGGTATTAACACTCGAGTAGGCATGGGATATACCAACCCGTGTCCTTTTCCAAATAATTTGTCAAATATTCCCTACTACTATTTTGAATTCGAAAACTTTACCAAAACATTTTAGAAAAACTATTTTTGTGCAGCTGAGGGCATTTTAAACTAAAATCTGAATCTGCTCGTGTTTATGCTCGGGCGACAGCTTCCTGGAAACCTTCCGCGTCATGTCTCAAAGCAATAACTGAAAATCAGCTGTTAAAACAAACAAAATAAACTTAAGGCTGAAATACTCAATATCAAATAAGCCCTTGAAATATAAAAGGGTTAAATATGTGGTCCTATGGATTTTGGGACGGTAGAATTTTCATCTCGGTCGTCCGTAGTCTTGTCCACGCGTCCGGAACTCAAAAGGGCTAAAAACATAACATGCATATCATGAAATATTATAACCATTATGAAATCACATAAAATATCATATAATTTTCTAAAATAATTTTCCCCCTAGTCATGCTGTAATGCCCGAAATTAGTACATAGAGATTAAGTAAATTTGAAATTTCCGAACGTCAGATTTTGATGAAGTCTGGTTGAGGATTCTCGGATTTCTTCTGGGAATGTTATGTTTCAAATTGAAAATTCTTCCAGGTGAAATCTGGTTGAGAGTCGGAGTTGAATTGATGAATTTCAGGAGGAATCTGATTTCTTAGCATTTGAGAGTGAAACGCTGCCGTTTGGATGAAGTCTGGTGCGTTGTGTGAATTACCGCGAGCATATGATGAAACGGTATCGTTTTGATAGTGCTAAGAGATCCAGTCGATGCGCGTAATTCGATTTCCAGACGTCAACGCCAGTCAACTCTCCTGTAGCTTGCAGCTGGTTTGCGAGAGAGTTAGCAACCAGATTTGATGACGTCAGCTATGCGATGTCGTTTGAATTAATTGGAACGCAGCATTTTGATGCAACGTCTGGTACCAGCTTTTGTATTCTGAATCAGTCACAGGAAGCGACCAGCTTTTGGTTAGTGATGCATCCAGTCGTCTTGTTGTCCAGCTTTTGGGATTTGAGAACCAGTCGTTGGCTTGTGAAGCAGCGACCAGTCGATGGTTTGTTGTATCTGCTGGTTTAATCAGTCGTGGGAACAACGCGATGTCGTTTTGACTTATGAACAGGAACCTCTATACGACACCGTTTGAATTAGTTAGCAGGACCAGTCGTTGAGGTATTTCAGTGGGACCAGCTGTTGGGTTCTTTCAGTAGAGATCGGGAACCAGCCGTTGGTGTGTTGCGACGTCGTTTGGATTAGTTATCACGACGTCGTTTTGATATTAAAGAAATACAGCGACTGGTTGTTATGACTGGTTATTATGACGTCTGGTTGTGATTGAGAAATGTTGCGACTGGATATCATTGCGACAGATAAATAGCAGCTGAGGAATCTGGTTAACGATATATATGACAGTTAGAATCTGGTTTCAAGCGGTTGATGTATATCCTATTTTGGTATGTGACGAATTCAGAATGCACAGTGACTATTAGATGTGTTTCATGATAGCCATCATATCCACTATCACATCTAACATAGACTATGGTGCATTCTTGGTCTTTATCCAACACAATTGTCAACATTATATAACATAATGAAAATAAAGAATGCCATAAATAAATGCGTATTTCATAAATAAAGATTGTCATATACAAGAGTCCATAAAACCCACACGCCACAAGTTGGCTAGTTGGGCATCTACTCTAACAGTTGCGACTGGATATCATTGCGAGAGATAAATAGCAGCTGAGGAATCTGGTTAACGATATACATGACAGTTAGAATCTGGTTTCAAGCGGTTGATGTATATCCTATTTTGGTATGTGAATACTCAGCATGACACGTGGAATTCGAATTGAACACATCGGAAATACTGCGGAAAAAGCAGGGAACTTCTCCTATAAATAAGATTGAATTCGAAATACTTGTAACTGTTGTTACAGACATCGGAATTTGATTCTGTGAGTTAATGGGAACAATTGCAATAAAGCTGAAGTGATATTTGAAGAATTCAAACAGAGAATAACGAAGGTATAATTTAACAGTGAGAGTCAGTGATTAGATTACTCAAGAATGAGATTTCTTGACTTATCCCGACAAAATCACATACTCTTTGATTACTGTTCTTGATTTAGAACTTGAGTTATGTGTGTCGTTCCATCACAGGTAGTGGATCTTTTGTGTTTGCATAAGATTGCATAATACGAAGAGAATATGAATTGATTCTAATGCCCAGGACTGAGATGACCTGATTTTTGAATCCTGAGTTGGGTTCGATAGATGGATATCCATGTCAAGATCGTATACGAATCTTGATGGCATTGATGTGAAATAGAATCAGTTCTGAGACGAAGAATTGAGATAGATTCATTGCATTTTAGCATTGATATATGTTGATATGCATTTATTTATTCTATTGCATATACCTGTTGTTTATACTGAGATTGTTTCTCACCGGAGTTTATCCGGCTGTTGTCTTGTTTTGTATGTGTGCTTGACAACAGGTAGAAGAGAGCTGAATTGATTGGGCAAGGGTAGTGAGAGCTAGCTACCTAGAATCTGGGCGACGAATGCAAGGACTAGTACCTGCTTTTAGATTCGTTTGGACAAGTGTTTCTAGTCTCTGTTGTATCTAGTTTTGAAATACAATAGGTCAGAAGTTATGGCCAAGAACTCTTAGCATGTAAATTATTGTACAAACGTAAGTCTGTTATAAATTAGCAGCTTTTACAGTATACTTCGAATTCCTTAGCTTTCCGTTGCATTCTTGGAAAAAAAACTACACGTACAAATAGATTAACGTATTGCATCCATTAGTAATTAATCACCCATAAGATGAGATTAGACTAATTGTGAGCAGAGAGCCTCACACATGCACTCATTTCCATGTAATTAGGATTCATGGGTGTTACACATAATAATGAAGATAAAGAATGCCATAAAAGAATGCGAATTTCATAAATAAAGATCGTTTTACATAGAGTCAACAAGAACCCACACGCCACAAGTTGGCTAGCTGGGCACCTACTCTAACAGATCAATGGGTGGGAAAAGTACGAAGTGACATTTCAATCAGAGCCGTCCACGTCACTTTAATCAACGGTCTAAAATCAATCACTCGGATCATGGTTTTCGTCAAGAAAAACAAAAGTGTTTGTCGGATCCCGACGAGCATCACAATTGTAACGCCCCAAAATCCCTAGGATCATATTTATGCATTTCATAAATCATATGGGCCATTTTGGCAATTTTAAATATTATGTATCTGCTGAAATGTTGATATCAGCAGGTAAGATGCGCTGCGGCTGATTCCAGCAGGTGACTCCAAGTAACGATGCACGAGCTGGTTCTAAATCTATTAAAAGATGTTTTAAGGAGGTGAAATGATTTCTTTAAGAGAAGGTTTGGTATCTTACAAATTAAAATGATATGAGGGAAATTTTACTAAATTTCAAAGGTGTGTCATGCTTGATTTCACAAGTAGCATGCCACTAATCCCTTTCATATAAAAACCTGTTTTCAAAGTAAGATTTTCATCATTTACAAAGAAAAGTTTTAAAGTGTTCTTCAAAGGAATTTCAGAAAAGTTCGTGCGTTGCTCAAAGGGAGGATTTATGCAGGAATTTGCTGTTGTTGCAAAGCTTCAATTAAGGCACGTAAAAGCTGATCTTTTTCTACACATTTGAAGCTTATATTGTGTTTAAATGGATCTGCTTGCCTGTATGTTATGGATATATTTAAAATTCATGTTTGAAATTATCTAGACATGATAAGGAAGGAAGGATGGGTTCGAAAATGATATTTTGATGTTTATGATGCTTCCAGTTTGTTTTTCAGAAATTTTCTTAAAGGGAGGATTTCTGTAGGAATTTGCTGTTGTTGCAAAGCTTCAATTAAGGCACGTAAAAGCTGATCTTTTTCTACACCATTTGAAGCTTATATTGTGTTTTAATGGATCTGCTTGCCTGTATGTTATGGATATATTTAAAGTTCATGTTTGAAATGATCTAGACATGATAAGGAAGGAAGGATGGGTTCGAAAATGATATTTTGATGTTTATGATGCTTCCAGTTTGTTTTTCAGAAAGTTTATGAAGTTTTATATGTACTGAGGATTCGAATTTATTTCCAGAAATGCTATGAAAAGTTCTTCTTACAGTAGCTGTAATATTAGAATTTGATAACTGTGTAATTGGTAGTTGCTGGTTGAATCATTGATATGGTTTGATAGGCAACAGCTGATAACATCGTTGTTGTTTTGATATTACAAATGTTGAGTTATGTAGCTACCAGCTGTATCTACTTGTTAAGATTCAGCAGCTGTATGGTTATAGCGTTTACGAATGTTCTTCCTGTAGTTGTAATGTCGAAATTTGATGATTTTGTAATCAGTAGTTGTTAGTTGAATCAGTATAAAGTCTGGTTTAACAGGCGACGGCTGGTAGCGAAATCATTGTTTAGATATTGCAAGAGTCTTCGTAAATTTCAGCAGATGCACTGTTCATCAGCAGATGCGTCTTTCCTTGTAAATATCAGCAGTTGTTTTCCTTTGATTAGGAATCAGCAGCTGCATTGTGATTTTGAATTCAGCAGCTGTATTTCCTTTGTTAGAATTCAGCAGTTGCGTAGTTTTCCTAAAATCAGCAGATGCACTGTTCATCAGCAGATGCATTCCATAGTGATAATTCAGCAGTTGCTTTATTCGTTTTAAGTACTATTCATTTCAGCAGGTATTAGTCTTGCGACTGGTACTATTCATTTATATACACGTGTTAGCGCTTTTTCTTGCAGCTGATCGATTAGCGTATTCCCTTGCGACTGATTGACGTGCTAACGACGTCGTTCCTTTAAGTCATAGTAAGATCAGCAGGTAGTCTTGTTATTCCATCTGCTGATCACTCCAACGACATCGTTTCACTTTATATTTATTTAAAAGACCTCGCGACTGGATTCTTGTCTTGCGACTGGATTCTTGTCTTGCG
>KQ992551.1:92163-119147 GCA_001598015.1 Dorcoceras hygrometricum | reverse complement strand
GAGGAACAGCAGGTGAAACTTGAAATCAGCAGATGGGTGGCGTTGTGTTTATCCAAGGCCTACGTTTTCCGTGTCTCAGTTGTATTGTTTTGATTAGATTGTGCTGTATTAAATCAGTAGCAATGGTTGTATATTTACATAGAATATCAGCTGTTGTAAACCGCAATTGCAAAGTTATATGAAATACTCTGTTTTCCGCAAATGTTTTAGCAGTAGCGCGCGAACTTAAGTACCTGCTGATCTTCGAATTGTCTTGTGTTTTGTTTCCTTTGAGTTATAAGAAATGCAGCTTATAACAAATTATCTTTTAGCCCTTCTTTTATTCGAAAATTTTTGTTTACCCCAATTCTCGTGGCCCCGTTGGGTTCGGGCGTCACAACAATTGTCTTCAACTTCAAAATACTTCGTTTCGACCAAGGAAGGGAGGTACTATTGATACCAGGATAAGAAATGTACTCGGGACCCGAGGAGGTTTATTCTTGTCACTTTCCCGAGGACGCTTTATATTATCTGTGGACTCGTTCCCGAGGAGACCAAAAGCTGTCAGGCCCATACCATATAATGATTAACCCGGGTAACGTGTTCTCAGTTATTGTCAGGCCCATATTGGGTTATGATTGGACAGGTTACATTTGAAGGTTAAGCTGTTAAACCCATATCATATCATGAGTAGCCAGATGACGTGCATGCAATAAAGGTCTTTTTCTCTATAAATACGCGGCTGCGTTTCATTTTATGATCATTCACAAAACTCATATATTCTCATCCTACATTCATAAAGAAAAAGCTAACTTGATCGGCGGAGGCCTTTTGTCGGGACAACACCCGACGCCTACGGACACTTCTCTTTAAGTACAGTACAAGCCTCTCTAATTCATAGAAGAACAAAATGATCTCCTCGGATTGCAAGCTATAACTCTCTGTTCGGGAACCGATGACGAATTTGAGAATCATATCAAATTTATAACAAATTTTCTATTAATATCGAGATTTCCCGTTGATTATGTATACACAAATTAATTACAAAACCTTCCACCCAAATGGAGTGAATGCAGTCGAGAAAATAGTTCAAAATTAGCTTTACTTCCCATTGGTCAGACTCATTCCCCATCACTAGCGCCACTCAATCACTCTAGTACCGCGTGAGCCAGAATTACTACACTATATTTCCACACCGAATCGGCTTCCTGTATCTTTTCTTGGTTACTGAGTACTACTTCACGTATACGATAAACTATATAATCCACTTCAAATATTTGCTAAATTGCGTACACAAATGACCTTATTATCCTATTTATTTATTAATATGTCTTCCCTCTTCCTAGCTCCTTCTCCCAATCATTTCCACAGTCCCTTCATCCAGAACTGCGCCTAGAAATGCTTAAGTATAGTCATTTCTTTGTCAGCATTCGGTAGGAGATACGAACACACGAACATGTTTATGTGAAGGAGGTATTATAGGAATCGTTTCTTTGTTTCGGTTGACAAGGGATTTTTTAATGGGATATGTTTGATTCTCGATCAATAGTTTTATGTATAAAAGATACCATTTACGAATTCCTTTTTTTTTTTTCATTTATAAGAATAGGCCTTTTTGTAGTGTTTCTTACACCAGTTAGGCCATGCACTATGGGCTTTTTCACTCTTTTCTTGCTTTGTGTGCATTCTGTTCTGCTTAATGCTTCTTTTTCAGGAAATTTTCTCACATGGAAGGGGTCTGGTAGTGATTTCGAGCTTTTTCTTTGTGGAAAGTGAGATATGGAGTTGAAAACAATGATTTTGGGTCACTTTTTGGTGATTTCTTTGGCTTTAAACGCTGGGCTTTTATACAGAGACTACTGCAATAATGGGAAGCACAAATCCGTGGAGCTTTTCAGCTTTAAAAATGAGGGCAAGAATGAATCTTTGGCTACAAAAAGAGAAGCATTTACTGAAAGGCCTCCTTTTGAATCGTCTTCTTCAAAAGTTTTCGATGGAGTAATTGATCTTGATCAGTAAGCACTGTTCTTTCTTTTCCGAGTTTTTTTTCTTCTTTTCGTTCTCCTTTTTGGAATAAATGGTATTAGGCGGAAAAAGGCCTCTTGGTTCTATTGTTCTTGAACTCTTTTAGTTGGAAGGTAGAAATTAACTACAAAAAGACTTTAAAATTTGGGTAGCGAGCTTTCTGGGTTATGAAACAATGGTGGATTAGTGCAGTAGGACTAAGCTAAATTTGTCTCTTATGAGTCTGAAAAATTTTAAAGTTGAAGTTCTAAATTTTGGTTAGATGTATTCTGTCATTCTGTGGCCGGAAGGGTGTCATCTTTTACTGAAGCAAGGGGAATATTTTACTCTTTTAAATAGTAATAAACTTTTGGCTGCAGACTAGAGGTGTATAAGATATACAGGGTGATGACTTATATTTAAATGTATATATGTGTGTATATATATAAATAATAGGACATGAGTGGAGTTGTATTCCATTGAAAGAACAGATATAATATAATATATTATGTCTCTGTCACGAGGGTTGGAGTAATAAATATGATTTTAACTTGGAAATTGTTGAGTCTGCATGATGGGGTAGTATAATTCTGTCTCTTAACAAAAAAAAAATCTCTGTCGTACTGGTGCGATTCCCTAACGTGCGCTTGGGGGTTCACGCTATGTCAGTTTAAAGACAGGGACATGTCCTGCTGACTTGGGAATTCCAACGGTGCATGTTACAGTGCTCACCCATTGAGCAGCAGCATCTTGCTTCAATTTATGCTATTTTTCAAAGTTAATTTCGTACTGCCATAAATGATCTTGGTATATGGGAGATTCTATGCTACACAATGTGTTTCAAACTCTCATTGGATTATAGTCCATGCATGTTAAGCATGTGAAAAATAATATTGTTCATTCATAAGATTTAAATAGACTACAAAATAAATACCAATCAATTGGTTTTTTTCGCTAAGCTATGCGAAAGTAATGGGCAATAGGATTACTTACGGAAGTCTTGGCCACTGGGTAGGTGTCGCATTGATGACATTATCTTTCTGGTGCTGTGAATTCGTTAATTATGATGTTCTATGTGAATTCAGTATTGTTAGGCTATAAGCTTCTTGATTCAGCAATACTTGTTGGGAATATTATATTTGTGCTTTCACGACGCACCCATTACTCTCTTTGAGCAGATTGCTTTAGTAAGATAAAAGCGCTAACTCCAAGTTTGTAAAATCAAGTTGTTCCTGGATGAGAAAAAGCCAATTTAGATCTGTTATTTCTTAGAAGCAACTGTGCTACATTTTGGTCATGTTGATAAAAGTGTTTGGCAAGAGATGTACTCTTACGAATCAACAACTTGATTTAATGATCTTTATAATCAACACGAACAAAATATAGTAGCTAGGAAATGCATCATGTAGCGTCTCTTGTTTAAGCCTTAAGAGTTTTCTATGGTCGACCGAAATGTCATTAGGTCATGCATGCGAACTTAGACGACTGGTCTCATGTTTATCATTGAAATGGCTATCCTTTCAAAGGCCTCTATGTTTTCTAAAGTCCAGATGCCTCTTAATTAAAACGATATGCATTTTGGTGGGTCATTCCATGCTTCGTGTTTTGCCACATTCAGGCCTCCTTTTATCTTTAAAAATCATATAAATAAAATAACAAGAAAACCACCCTTAAAGATTCATCAACTACACCACTCCATGGAAAAGTGTATAAAGATTCCAAATTCTCGGATTACATATTTAGGTTTTTGTCTATTGATGTAAGGAATAATTATGGATTTGACATCTACTTGTCATTTTTTCAATCATTTGATCTCATAATAGAGCATGCCCCACAAGTTTGGCCCTGCAATAATTGACTCCAATCCCAATTGAAACGTAAGGAAATTGTGAGGACCACCATCCTTTGATTTTGGACCATCCTTGGTATGGTGATGTAATATGATGCTACTTGAAATGTTACATGCATCCTTTGTAAAAATTGTTCACCTGCATATATCTTATATTTCATATGTGGTAAATTTATTCCTATATTTTGTCGTCGCTGTTAATTATATAGTGCGGTGATATGTATCATCTTTGTGATTTTTTCTGACTGAACTCCAAAGCCTAAAGAGTGGTGGAGGGAGAGACGTTGTTTGGTTCCTTTCTTTAGCTTCTTCATGAAATACTAGTATGATTTTCTTACATAGTGAAAGTGTATCCTGTCCCTCCTAAGATTTTAGAATTTCAGATAGTCCCCCTAAGTGTAAATGCTGACCCCCACTACTAGTGGAAATCGTAGTAGTCGAAAATATCAAGTCGAGTGCTGTCACCCTTTGTCTTAAAAAAAATTAAAGTATGTGCCACATATAAGCTATCAAATTGTTAATTTAAACAATTTTTACGTAGATAAGATACAATATTGTGTTTTTAACCTGCAATCTGACTAATCTATCCTTGGGGAAAGAACCTGAAGTTTCCAACTGATTAGAGTGAAGTAGCAAACCTTGGCGGGTTTATTGATCCTGAAAGATACAAGTATAGAATGGATTGTGTTTTTTACATTAGTAACTTCGAGTTATCGGCATGTTGGCTTTATGAGATTCTCATTTAACAATTATACTTATGCAGTGGTGATCCGACAATGTACGAGAAGTATTGGCAGCAGATGGGGGAGAAAACCACCGTCGTGATCCCTGGCTGGAAATTCGTTAGTTATTTTTCGGACAAAAGAAAACTTTGCTGGTTCCTAGAGCCAGAATTTGCAAGTTCGATTATCAGGCTGCACAAACTGGTGGGCAATGCAGTTACAGAAAACCGTCACATTGTGGTCGGGACAGGTTCCACACAACTCTTCCAGGCTGTGCTATATGCACTCTGCCCACCCAATGCTTCAGAACCAATCGACGTGTTATGTGCCGCACCATTCTACTCTGTAAGTCACGTAAATCAAAACTTTTTACTTGTCAAAAAATTGTTCAAATATTTCTCAAAACAGTGATACTTTGGCATGCAAAAGTTAATGTTTGGGATCTTGGATTTTTAACCTTTTCCCCTGTTTAGTTCTTGAATTCTTTCCCACAATCCTTTGTCTATATTTTTTTTTAATTCTTTTCTTCAGTGGAAAAAAGTCAACCGCATTATTGGAGTTATTAACTCTAGGTTTATGGAAGTGGAATGATCATTAATTGCATTGAGTTGGCTAAGATTACGATCTCTCTTTTATTGTGCTATTAAAGTTCATATTGTTGCAATGTGCTTCAACTTTAATATTTATTTTCCACTTGAAGTTATGCTGAAGCTAAAAGATATTGTTATTTTATTGTGCTAGCTATTTTCTTTTCCGAAAAATATTGAAGTCCACCATGACTCCCTATCTTGATGCCGTGATAGTAACAGTTCTTTTCGGCTACTTTAGAGTTGCTACATCTATTTAAAAAAATTAGTTTTATCTTGGCTGTCTGATATATCTTAAATACTTTTGGTGCACCAAAGAGAACTGGTTTTTCCTTGTCATAAAAGGACATTGTTAGATTGCCTGTGTCACTAGCAGTAACTTTAGAACATGATTTTGAACCCTTTCAAATCTTGTGAAAGGAGAAGACGGATTGGGAGGGGTTCTCTCCCATAAAGTCCGGGTTGTAGATAATATCTAAACTATAGGTACATGGAATTATGATGAGAAACTATTCTGACAAAAGGATAAAGAATCACTAGGCCAACTCTTCAAAATTAGATCATGATCTTGAAAAAAATTGGTGAATAGGTGTAACTGTCTGATTCTTATTACACTGATCCTTACCTGGTTTCTGATGTCAATTCGGCTGGAAAAAAACTTTCGTCTTCGAATAGTTTCATATTTCAGTTCATGAAATATCTCCATCAAGAATTCTTGATGAATCTGATGGATGTTTTGCAGTCATATCCACTGATAACTGAATTTCTGAAATCCGGACTTTATAAATGGGGTGGTGATGCTCACAAATTCAGGCTAAATAAACCATACATTGAACTTGTAACGTCTCCGAACAACCCTGATGGATTATCAAGACAAGCTGTGGTGAATCAAGATCAAGGAATACTGATTCATGACTTAGCATACTATTGGCCACAATATACTCCAATCTCTTATACTGCAGATTACGATATCATGTTGTTCACCGTGTCAAAAACCACTGGCCATGCTGGTACACGCTTGGGGTATGCTCCAGGTTTCAAATATTGGGTTTCTGGAATTACTACTATGTGTTAATATATTTCTGTCCAATCTTGTAGATGGGCTCTCGTTAAAGATGAAGAAATCGCCAAGAAAATGACGGAATTTATCATGCTTAGCACCATAGGTGTGTCTAAAGAGTCGCAGCTTCGGGCAGCAAAGATCTTGAAGGTGGTGTCCGATACACACGAATACCACGCCAAACATGACTTCAAGGAATGTGATTCTTTCTTTGAACATAGCTATGACCTCATGGCAAAGAGATGGAAACAACTTCGAAATGCTGTGAACCAAAACAAGATGTTTAGTTTGCCCCATTTCCCTTCCGCCAAGTGCAAGTTCAGCGGTAATACTTTTGCATCACAACCAGGTGATTTATACTGTTTCAAAACTTTCTTAAGCTTTAAACTTCTGATCTTCCTCGTGATTCGTGGCACCACAGGCCAATAGACCAGGCTTGATCAAATGAAAAAAACATGCAAAAATCTTCTTTTTTGTAGCTTTTGCTTGGCTCAAGTGCGAAGGCAAAATAGATGATTGTGAAAGCTTTCTCCGTGAGCACAAGGTATTGACAAGAAGCGGAAAGCACTTCGGCGATAGCACAAAATACGTTAGAATTAGTGTTTTGCCTCGTGATGAAGAATTCCAGCAATTTACAGACAGATTAAGTAGTATTAGTAAGTGTAATATCTAAGAATTTGCTCCATCTAATTTTTTTTGTCAGGAAAAGGATATCTGCCAACGTTTTAGGTTGTTTTAGCTCTGTTGTTTTGCTTTTGATCGATATGTCTTAAATACATAGTATTTATTTTCAGAATCACTGGTTTTATAATCGGTCTGGATTCAAGTATCTAATATATGAATTTGAATTAGTTGGTAAAATAAGTTATTTAGATGGGATGCGACAATGTTATTCAGCTTTGATGCCTCCCATAGTCATCTCGGGACCCGAGGACCGAGCAGCATGTGCCAGACCTCGACCTACGCTACTAAACTCGGGGGATAGCCCGAGGACATGCTCCAAGATCGGGGAGTTGCCCGGGGACACTTGCTCAGCTCGGGAGTATTTCCCGAGGGCAATGTCATTGCAAGCATAATCCAGTCCAGATACGTCTTTCCTTATTTGAAAAATTCAGGGACGATACGTCTTTCCTTAGTTAGACGACGAGATCCCCGAAGATCACGGAGAGTATCTCGCCCGAGATACCCGCTGCAAGCGAATATTCGCCAGGATATGCTCTCTTTCACCGCCTAACCCCTCTATAAATATCAGGTATGCTTCCTCATTCTACACACACATCCTAGCATTCTTTTGCACACAGCATATATTTTTGCTCTCGTATCCTGCCTGACTTAAGCATCAGAGGGATTTCGTCGGACACACTTCCGGCGCCCTCTTGACCCGTGATTTGTGGTTGCAGACATCAAGGAGAAGTAATCCCCATCCTCCAGCGCCCGACGACCCGACGCTCAAGATCCCGACGTAGTGGTAGCTCTCGACTGAGATAATTTGCATACATCAATTAGCGCCGTCTGTGGGAAGAATAAAAGAAAAAAGAATACAAGATGCCACCAAAGAGGACTAGAGTTCAGGGTACTGGAGAAACCAGCCGCACAGAGAGTATGTCTCAGGGGTCGGAGGACCCCAACCTCACTGCGGCCCAGATAGCTCAACTGGTAGCGACTACTGTGGAACAAATATTGGCCAATCGACCTGAGTCGCACCCGTCGCTCGATCAACGATCTGAGGAGATAAGGAAGCTTCGGGAGGAAATAAGGAAGCTTTCACCTCAGACAGATGGTCAATCAGAAAGGGTGATTCAGATACTGGAAGATCTACTCGCTTGTATCATAGATTTTTCAGAAAGCTGAGATTTGAAGCTACCCTTGGTAGAATTCACGTACAAAAATAGCTTCCAAGCATCAATTTAGATGGCTTCTTACGAAGCTCTCACGCTAGGAAGTGCAGAACATCCATTCATTGGGATGAGATAGGAGAGCGAGCTGGTTTGGGACCAGATATAGTAGAACAGACCGTTGAAGCTATTAAATTGATAAGAGATCGATTGAGGACAGCTCAGAGCAGGTAAAAGAGCTATGCTGATAACAGACGCCGTGAACTGAGTTTTGAAGCTGGAGATCATATGTTCTTAAAGGTAGCTCCAATGAAAGGCGTAATGAGATTTGGGAAGAAGGGTAAGCTCAGCCCAAGGTTCATTGGTCCATATGAGATTTTGGACAAAGTAGGAACGCTGGCTTACAGATTAGCATTGCCCCCACATCTGTCCTCGGTGCATAACGTTTTCCATGTATCAGCTTTGAGGAAATACATTCCCAACCCGTCGCATGTGTTAAGCTATGAGCCAATCCAGCTTGCACCAGATCTGAGTTATGAAGAAAGACCAGAGAGGATTCTTCATCGAGAGAATAGGAAGTTAAGAAATCGTAGCATCCCGATGGTTAAAGTTCAGTGGTCTAACCAATCAGAACGGGAAGCAACTTGGGAGACAGAAGAAGATATGCGTAGTCTCTACCCAGAGCTGTTTGGTAAGTAAATTTCGAGGACAAAATTTCAGTAAGGAGGGTAGAGTTGTAGCGTCCCAAAATCCATATGACCACAATTGTTAGCCTTTTTATTCTAAGGGCTGTTTTGATATTTGAACATCCAAATTTCAGTTCAAGCTAGTTTCAATTATCTAAGCTGATTTCTTTTCTTCCAGCTTAGAAGCACGACCAGATGGGTTCTAGAAGGATTTCGCCCCAAGCACAATCCCGAGCTGGAGCAGTTTTCTTTAAATAAAATGATTTCGGATGGGAGTTTGTTTTTATAAAATGACTACTGTAGTTTCAAAAAAAAATTTAAACAGTAATAAGAGGCTTTTAGCAAATTTTAAAGAATAAGGTACAGCATCCCATGCCTACTCAAGTGCCTCCCACCTACTACCAATCATACTCCCATATATGATTGTTTAGGTGAGCTCTAAAGCTCATTTTTGGTTGCAAGAAAATCTTTCATTATCGTTTAAAACCAGAAGCTCGTAGAGTGTGCTTAAGCTTTCCAGCCAAGGCCATCTGTTTTTGCGATTCTCAGTTCAGGCAAGTAAAATTGATTCTTGCTGCATCTGGAAAACATATATTTTCGCTTCGTTGTTTTCTGTTGTATGCTTGCCTTATGCATATTTTTAGTTACGTTGAATCAGTTCATGTTTATATACACGCTATGGATTCACTGCTGTGATGTTTAGTTTTGAAAAACTCACCACTTATTTTAGCAAGCAGTTGTGTTTTCAAAATACTGAGTTGTACAGATTCTAGATAAGATACGTCAAGAGAAGTTTCTTGTTTCCCCGTGTGCTGTAAAGGTTCTAGACATTGACTCTGAACAGATAGGCGACGCTGGTTTGATCGGGACTATGTTCTGATTTGATAAGCTGAGCTAGTTTGTTTAGGGATTGTCCGAGCTGGTTGCAGTACCTTCGTTTCTAAGCAGATCTGGCCTATTCTTCTTGACCAGACTGCGTGATTCGTTGCTATGATTGGGTTTCTCAATTCTGATTGACCTTCCAAGCTGAAATTCTTGCCCCGAAACTTATGTTACTGTTTTACTACGCGTAAGCTGTTTCTTAGAACCAAATCTGTCTTACTACGCGTAAGCTGTTTTCTTAGAACCAGATCTATTTTTCCTATTCGTAAGCTATTTAGCCAAAGCTGTTCCTCACGCCTGTGATCTGTTTTGACACCCGAGATCTGTTTTATGTAGCTAAAGCTGTTCTTTACGCTTGTGATCTATTTTCTTTAGTCAAAGCTGTTTTGCGTTCATAAGTCGTATTCTCTTTCGAGCTGGTTTCTGCTATCATCAGCTCGTAGCCCAGCTGTACGCTCAGTAATATTTTAAAGACAAAACGAGTTTCATGCAGTGAATCTACCAGTTTCAGCGATCGGTTTTTTTTTATCAAGATCATGTATAATAGCTATTTCATTTCAATTAAAGGAAGTAACTCTTTAAGGACTTATGGCATAGAGGACCCGGTCAACCAAGAAGGACCAAGATTATGGTATTATTATAATATCACTTCACAAGAAATTTACTGAATTCAGATAAGATGCTAGCAAGCACCAGGACCAACAGAGAGCCTCTAGGCCATAAGTCACTCAGTATATAAATGAGATTCGGATCTGATGTCCGATCTATCTTTTCATTAGCAAGATTTCAGTTCAGATGACTTCCTTTAATTTACGTATCATGATTCAGTTTTGCCTGCAATATATGACTTTGTTATCCTCAGTTTTAATTGTTGAGCGCCTAGGCTCACTAGTTTTCCTGATGCAGGTGAGGCAGCTCAGGGGCAGGCAGGTGGCGCCAGCTGAACCAGATTTGGGGTTTGCGTGCGTGTGCGCCCAAACCCATGGGAATCAACGGATCGGAGTAAATGGATAATCGAAAAGGAATAGAAGGACTAAATGCAAAATGTTGTAAGTTGTATTCCCTTACCAAAAACAGAATACAAACAGATGGCGCCAAAAGTAAACAGTAAAAACAGATTTGGAATATAAGAACTTCATATTTCGATTACAAAATGAGATATTACAACTATTGGAACTCTATATGAATTCTCTATTGTTGTATGGATCTGAACTGAAATCTTGCTAATAAATAGACAGCGAGACATCAGATCTGAATCGCATTAATACTGTGACTCATGGCCTAGAGGCCCTCTGCTGGTCCTGGTGCATGAATCATGTTATCTTAACTCAGTAAGTCTCTGTGAAGGGAAATTACAGTAATTCCATAATCTTGGTCCCTTTGCTAGGGGATTCCCAACCCGTCGCATGTGTTAAGCTATGAGCCAATCCAGCTTGCACCAGATCTGAGTTATAAAGAAAGAACAGAGAGGATTCTTCATAGAGAGAATAGGAAGTTAAGAAATCGTAGCATCCCGATGGTTAAGGTTCAGTGGTCTAACCAATCAGAACGGGAAGCAACTTGGGAGACAGAAGAAGATATGCATAGTCTCTACCCAGAGCTGTTTGGTAAGTAAATTTTGAAGACGAAATTTCATTAAGGAGGGTAGAGTTCTAGCGTCCCAAAATCCATAGGACCACAATTATTAGCCTTTTTATTCTAAGAGTTGTTTTGATATTTGAACATCCATATTTCAGTTCAAGCTAGTTCAATTATCTAAGCTGATTTCTTTTCTTCCAGCTTAGAAGCACGACCAGATGGTTCCAGAAGGATTTTGCCCCAAGCACAATCCCGAGCTGGAGCAGTTTTCTTTAAATAAAATGATTTCGGATGGGAGTTTGTTTTTATAAAAATGGGGTAGCAAGTTTACAAATTAAAATAGTAGTGGGAGTTTTTATCAATTTTGCAAGGATTTGGTATGATAACCATGCCTCATCATTGTACCTTTCACCTACTACAAATCATACTCCCACATATATGATTGTTACGTGAGTTAGAGCTCATTTTTGTAACAAGAAAATCTATCTCTTTTAAAACCAGAAGCTCGCAGAGTTGTTCTTGAGAAGATTTCCAACCAAGACCATCTGTTCGTTGCGATTCTCAGTTCAGTCAAGTAAAGTTGATTCTTGCTGCATCTGGAAAACATATATTTTTGCTTCATTGTTTTCTGTTGTATGCTTGCCTGATGCATGTTTCAGTCAGTTCATGTTTAAGCTATGGATTCACTGTTTTGACGTTTTAGTTTTGAGGAAACTCACCAGTTATCTTTTAGCAAGCAGTTGTGTTTTTTTTAAAGACTGAGTTGTACTGATTTACAGATAAGATAAGTCGAGAGAAGTTCTGTTTCTGGTGTGTTGTAAAAGTTATGGACATCAACTCTGAACAAATAGGCGGTACTGGTTTGATCGGGACTATGTTCTGGTTGAATAAGCTGAGCTAGCTGTTTTCTTCGAACCAAATCTGTTTTACTACGCGTAAAACAGTTTTCTTCGACTCCGAAACTTATGTCGCTATTTTAATACGCGTAAGCTGTTTTCTTCGAACCAAATCTGTTTTAATACGCGTAAGCCGTTTTACTTAGAACCAGATCTGTTTTTCCTTCGTGAGCTACTTTCTTTAGCCAAAGATGTTCTTCATGCTTGTGATCGATTTTCACACTCTGTTTTATGTAGCCAAAGCTGCTCTCTACGCTTGAGATCTGCTTTCTTTAACCAAAGCTTTTTTCCGTTCGTAAGCCGTTTTCTCTTCCGAGCTGGTTTCTGCTATCATAGGCTCGTAGCCCAGCTGTACACTCAGTAAGATTTTTAAAGACAAAATGAGTTTCATAGCAGTGAATCAACCAGTTTCAGTAATCGATCTTCGATCAAGAGCATGTATAATAGCTATTTAAATTAAGGGAAGTAAAATTTCAGTTTTAAGGACTTATGGCATAGAGGAGCATGTATAATAGCTATTTAAATTAAGGGAAGTAAAATTTCAGTTTTCAGGACTTATGGCATAGAGGAGCCGGTCAATCAGGAAGGGACCAGGATTATGGCATGACTATAATCCCCTAGCAAAGGGACCAAGATTATGGAATTACTGTAATTTTCCTTCACAGAGACTTACTGAGTTCAGATATCATGCTTCATGCACCAGGACCAGAAGAGGGCCTCTAGGCCATGAGTCACAGTATTAATGCGATTCAGATCTGATGTCTCGATCTGTCTATTTATTAGTAAGATTTCAGTTCAGATCCATACAACAATAGAGAATTCATATAGAGTTCCAATAGTTGTAATATCTCATTTTGTAATCGAAATATGAAGTTCTTATATTCCAAATCTGTTTTTACTGTTTACTTTTGGCGCCATCTGTTTGTATTCTGTTTTTGGTAAGGGAATACAACTTACAACATTTTGCATTTAGTCCTTCTATTCCTTTTCGATTATCCATTTACTCCGATCCGTTGATTCCCATGGGTTTGGGCGCACACGCACGCAAACCCCAAATCTGGTTCAGCTGGCGCCACCTGCCTGCCCCTGAGCTGCCTCACCTGCATCAGGAAAACTAGTGAGCCTAGGCGCTCAACAATTAAAACTGAGGATAAAAAAGTCAAATATTGCAGGCAAAACTGAATCATGATACGTAAATTAAAGGAAGTCATCTGAACTGAAATCTTGCTAATGAAAAGATAGATCGGACATCAGATCCGAATCTCATTTATATACTGAGTGACTTATGGCCTAGAGGCTCTCTGGTTGTCTTGGTGCTTGCTAGCATCTTATCTGAATTCAGTAAATTTCTTGTCAAGTGATATTATAATAATACCATAATCTTGGTCCCTTCTTGGTTGACCGGGTCCTCTATGCCATAAGTCCTTAAAGAGTTACTTCCTTTAATTTGAATGAAATAGCTATTGATAAAAAAAAATCGATCGCTGAAACTGGTAGATTCACTGTTATGAAACTCGTTTTGTCTTCAAAATATTACTGAGCGTACAGCTGGGCTACGAGCTGATGATAGAAGAAACCAGCTCGAAAGAGAATACGACTTATGAACGCAAAACAACTTTGGCTAAAGAAAATAGATCACAAGCGTAGAGAACAACTTTAGCTACATCAAACAGATCTAGGGTGTCAAAATAGATCACAGGCGTGAGGAACAACTTTGGCTAAAGAAAATAGCTTACGAATAGGAAAAATATATCTGGTTATAAGAAAACAGCTTACGCGTAGTAAGACAGATTTGGTTCTAAGAAAACAGCTTACGCGTAGTAAAACAGTAACATAAGTTTCGGAGCAAGAATTTCAGCTTGGAAGGTCACTCAGATTTGAGAAACCCAATCATAGCAACGAATCATGCAGTCTGGTCAAGAAAAATAGGCCAGATCTGCTTAGAAATGAAGGTACTGCAAACAGCTCGGACAGTCCCTAAACAAACTAGCTCAACTTATCAAATCAGAACATAGTCCCGATCAAACCAGCGTCACTTATCTGTCCAGAGTCAATGTCTAGAACCTTTACAGCACACGGGGAAACAAGAAACTTCTCTTGGGTTATCTTATCTGGAATCTGTACAACTCCGTATTTTGAAAACACAACTGCTTGCTAAAAGATAACTGGTGAGTTTCTTCAAAACTAAACATCACAGCAGTGAATCCATAACTTGTACATAAACATGAACCGATTCAGCGTAACTGAAAATATGCATCAGACAAGCATACAACAGAAAACAACGAAGCGAAAATATATGTTTTCCAGATGCAGCAAGAATCAATTTTACTTGCCTGAACTGAGAATCGCAAAAACAGATGGCCTTGGCTGGAAACCTTCTCAAGCACACTTTGCGAGCTTCTGATTTTAAAAGAGAATGAAAGATTTTCTTGCAACCAAAAATGAGCTTTAGAGCTCACGTAAACAATCATATATGGGAGTATGATTGGTAGTAGGTTGGAGGCACTTGAGTAGGCATGGCATTCTGTACCTTATTCTTTAAAATTTGCTAAAAGCCCCTTATTACAGTTTAAATTTCTTTGAAACTACAGATGTCATTTTGTAAAAACTCATCTCCTATTCAAAAGCATTTTATTTATAAAAACTGCACCAGCTCGGAATTGTGCTTGGGGTGAAATCCTTCCGGAAACCTTCTGTGTCGTGCTTCTAAGCTTGAAGAAAAAGAAATCAGCTTAGATAACTAATACTAGCTTGAACTGAAATCTGAATGTCGAATATCAAAACAGTCCATAGAATAATTAGGCTAACAATTATGGTCCTATGGATTTTGGGGCGCTAAAACTTTACCCTCCTTACTGAAATTTCGTCCTCGAAATTTACTTACCAAATAGCTCTGGGTAGAGACTACGCATATCCTCTTCTGTTTCCCAAGTTGCTTCCCGCTCTGTTTGATTAGACCACTGAACCTTAACCATTTGGATGCTACGATTTCTTAAGTTTCTATTCTCTCTATGAAGGATCCTCTCTGGCCTCTCTTCATAACTCAGATCTGGTGCAAGCTGGATTGGTTCATAGCTCAAAACATGCGACGGGTTGGGAATATATTTCCTCAAAGCTGATACATGGAAAATATTATGCACCGAGGACAGATGTGGGGTCAATGCTAGTCCGTAAGCCAGCGCTCCTACTTTGTCTAAAATCTCGTATGGACCAATGAACCTTGGGCTGAGCTTACCCTTTTTCCCAAATCTCATTACTCCTTTCAATGGAGCTACCTTTAGGAACACATGATCTCCAGCTTTGAGACTCAGTTCACGGCATCTGTTATCAGCATAGCTCTTTTGCCTGCTCTGAGCTGTTCTCAATTGATCCCTTACCTTTTTAATAGCTTCAGCGGTCTTTTCTACTATATCCGGTCCCAAACCAGCTCGCTCTCCTATCTCATCCCAATGAATGGGTGTTTTGCACTTTTTGCCATGGAGAGCTTCGTAAGGGGCCATCTGTATTGAAGCTTGGAAGATATTATTGTATGTGAATTCTATCAATGGTAGCTTCAAATCCCAGCTGTCTGAAAATTCTATGATACAAGCTCTGAGTAGATCTTCCAGTATCTGAATCACCCTTTCTGTGACCATCTGTCTGGGGATGAAAGGCTGTGCTAAAGGTCAACTTAGTACCCAAAGCTCTGTGTAGACTCTTCCAAAAAGCTGACGTAAATCTTGGATCTCTGTCAGATACGATCGAGACTGGGATACCATGAAGTCTTACTATTTCTCTTATATACAGCTCGGCGTATTTGCTCACATCAAAAGTTGTCTTGACTGGTAAGAAATGAGCTGATTTGGTGAGTCGGTACACTATAACCCAAATTGAATTGTACCTTGAACAGTTCTGGGTAAACCAACTACAAAATCCATTGCGATAATCTCCCATTTCCATTCTGGTATCGGCAGGGGTTTCAGCATCCCAGCTGGTCTTTGATGCTCTGCTTTGACCAGCTGGTAGGTTAGGCATTCTGAAACAAATTTAGCAATATCGCGTTTCATGCCTGGCCACCTTCTGAAGATCTTTATACATTTTGGTACTCCCTGGGTGCACTGAGTACGGGGCTGTATGAGCTTCTGTCATCAGATCAGCTCTCACGTTGTCCACGCTAGGAACCCATAGTCTACCTTGATATCTAACAATTCCTCCAGCTGTAGTATAGAGATTACTTCCCCTCTCTTCATCTTGTTTCACCCACTTTTTCAACTATTCATCCATCAGCTGACCCTCTATAATCTGGTCTATCAATGAAGACTGAATGGTGAGAACAGCCAGGGTTGCAGTACTGTGACGAGGCACCAGATCTAGTCCAACTCAATCTCATAATCTAAGGGCCTCTGAGCTGTGATCTGGGTTAATCTTATCGACTTCCTGCTAAGAGCCATCTGCCACCACATTGGCTTTCCCCGGGTGGTAGCTAATGGTGCAATCGTAATCTTTGACTAGCTCTAACCATATCCTCTGTCTCATGTTCAATTATTTTTGGGTGAAGAAGTACTTTAAACTCTTGTGGTCTGTGAATATCTCACACTTCTTCCCATACAGATAATGCCTCCAAATCTTCAGGGCAAAAACCACTGCTGCTAAATCTAGATCATGCGTAGGATAGTTCCTTTCGTGATTCTTCAACTATCTGGAAGCATACGCTATTACCCTACGGTCCTGCATCAACACAACACCTAAACCCAGCTTGGAAGCATCTGTGTAGATAACAAAATTTCCTTTCCCATAAGGCATGGTTAGCACTGGAGCTTCTATCAACGCTTGCTTCAACTTCTCAAAACTCTACTGACATCTAGGGGTCCATTCAAACTTAACTTTTTTCCTAGTCAGCAAAGTCAATGGAACCGCTGTCTTCGAGAACCCTTGAATAAATCGCCTGTAGTATCCAACAAGTTCCAAAAAGCTCCTCACCTCTGATACAGATCTGGGCACAGGCCAGTCTCGCACAGCTTCGACCTTAGCTGGGTCGACTTCTAATCCATCCTTAGAAATGATGTGACCTAAATACAACCTTCTCCAGCCAAAACTCACACTTGCTAAACTAAGCAAACCGTCGCTTGTCCTTCAAAACTTGTAGCACTATCCTAAGCTGATTGGCATGTTCTGAGCTGGTTTTGGATACACTAAGATATCATCTATAAATATGATAACAAACTGATCCAAAAATGGCTGGAAAACTCTATTCATCAGATCCATAAAAACAGATGGATCGCTAGTCAATCCAAAAGGCATTACTAAAAACTCATAATGGCCATAACATGTCCTGAAAGCTGTCTTATAGATATCGGCCTCTTTGATCTTAAGCTGATGGTATCCAGATCGCAAATCTACATTGGAAAACACTGCCGCACCCTTCAACTGATCAAACAATTCCTCAATCCTAGGCAGGGGTACTTATCTTAATTGTAAGCTTATTCAACTCGCGGTAATCTATGCACAATCTTAAGCTCCCATCTTTCTTCTTAATGAACAAAGCAGGGGCTCACCAAGGGGATGTACTGGTTGTATAAATCCCTTATCCAATAGATCTTGAATTTGTTCTTTCAGCTCTTTCATCTCTGTAGGAGCAAGCCTATAGGACGGTCTGGAAACAGGAGCTACTCCAAGTACTAAATCGATTAGCAAATTCTAGCTCTCTGTCTGGAGGTAGTCAACTAATGTCATCTGGAAAAACTTTTGGAAACTCATATACTATCTTCACATCATCTAGCTCAGGTTTATTAGTATTAGTTAGGGATGACAAACTAGCTAAAAATCCCACTCCCCCTTTCCTCAAACAGCACTGGGCCTTCAAGGCTGAAATAATGGGAGGAACTCGTGTAAGCTGGTTAGTTTCAAAAGAAAACTGGGGTCCTTTGGTTGGCTTGACAGTAACGTTACTATCCTGAGCTTAAAATCGATTACTACCCCATACTTAGATAACCAGTCTATTCCCAAAATCAAATCGAATTCAGGCATGGGTAGAACAATTAACTTGGCGGTAACTAAATGCCCTTGAAACTCGAGCTCTAAGTCACAATATATTCTATGAGATACCAGCTCTTCTCCTGAAGGTAAAGCCACACAATAACCTCGGGACAATCGTTCGGATTTACAAGGTAAATTCTTAGCAAAATCTTCATCTATAAAGGAATGGGTCGCACCCGAATCTAACAAAACAATTAAGGACATACCAGCAACCAAAATCTTACACGTAATTACAGTAGAATCGAGGTTGGCTTGCTCAGCTGTCATGACGTAAGCTCGACTGGACACCAGTTGTTTCGACTTTGGACAGAACCTGGAGATGTGACCTTGAGCACCACACTTGATAACAGCCGCTCTGGCCAGCTCTACACTGTCCCGGGTGATTCTTTTGGCACTTGGGGCAAAATGGCTTGTTGTCTCTAACTGGTACTGCACTAATAGGCTGAACTGGTAACGGATTCTATTCTTGGGGTTGCTGTTGGTTCATGTTCTGCTTCTTAAATGGTCTTTGGTATTTTTGGAAGCCTGCCTCTTCTGTTGTCTCTCCTCTTCGACGTCTTTCCAATCCCTTTCAACTCGCAGGGCCTTGTATACTGCTTCTCTGTAAGTTTTGGGCCCTGCTAGCCTAACATTTAGCTTGAATATAGGCTTCATTCCTTCCATAAAATGACCCAACTTCTCCTCGGAATCTCTTCCAATAAGAGGCACAAAATAGCAGCCTCTCTCAAATTTTTGACATACTCCTGTACTGTCATGCTCCCTTGTTTCAAGGTCAGGAACTCCCGCTTCAGCTCAGACCTCTTGTCTGCTGTGAAATAATGTTCGAAGAACACTCGTTTAAACTCGTCCCATGAGAGATTTTCCAAATCTACTGATAACTTTGCTCCCTTCCACCATATCATTGCATCATCTCTTAACATGTAGATAGCGCACCTAGGCTCTGAAGGTATTCAAAAATAACTTCCATAGACTTGATCCAGATCTCAGCAACAAGCGGATCTGTTGTACCACTAAACTCCTTTGGTTTCTGTCTTCGAAATTTCTCCTGGGAATCATCATGATTTGGTCTCTGCTGCTAGAAGATTGGCCGTTGCCTCTGCCTGACTGCTCTACTAACAATTCTAAGAGTTGGCTAATACGAGCATTACTGTCTGGACTGGGTTCTTCTACAGAGGTACTTCTTCTACCTCTTCCTCTACCTGACATCTTAATCTATAGCCCGCAATCCACCACAAAAGAACATTAGAACTCAAACGAGAAATGACTCTTAACATAATAATAAAACTCACAGATCAGGAGATGCAGATGGCGAGAACTGCTCCAGACTGGGAAGTATGTGTTATCTCAAAACCATGCTCTAAACCAAGTTGTGACGCCCAAACCCATGGGAATCAAAGGAATGGAGTAAATGGATAAATCAAAAGGAATAGAAGGACTAAGTGCGAAATGTTGTAAGCTGTATTCCCTTACGCAAGCTGGTATACAAACAGATGGCGCCAAAATTAAACAGTAGAAAAAGCTTTGGAATATAAGAACTTCTGGTTTCGATTACAAAATGAGATATTACAACTACTGGAACTCTATATGAATTCTCTATTATTTTAATGGATCTTACTACAGTTTCGACAAAATATCAAAAACAACAACAGCACTGACTTTGCGGAAATGTTGGCCTTTGATAAACACACGCAACCCCCAAATCTTGTTCAGCTCGCGCCACCCGCCTGCCCCTGAGCTGCCTCACCTGTATCAGGAAAATTAGTGAGCCTAGGGGCTCAACAAGTAAAACTGAGGATAACAAAGTCATATATTGCAGGCAAAACTGAATCATGATACGTAAATTAAAGAAAGTCATCTGAACTGAAATATTGCTAATGAAAAGATAGATCAGGACATCAGATCCGAATCACATTTATATACTGAGTGACTTATGGCCTAGAGGCTCTCTGTTGGTCCTGGTTCTTGCTAGCATCTTATCTGAATTCAGTAACTTTCTTGTGAAGAGATATTATAGTAATACCATAATCTTGGTCCCTTCCTGGTTGACCGGGTCCTCTATGCTATAAGTCCTTAAAACTGAGAGTTACTTCCTTTAATTGAAATGAAATAGCTATTATACATGATCTTGATAAAAAAAATCTATCGCTGAAACTGGTAGATTCACTGCTATGAAACTCGTTTTGTCTTTAAAACATTACTGAGCGTATAGCTGGGCTACGAGCTGATGATAGCAGAAATCAGCTCGGAAGAGAATACGGCTTATGAACGCAAAACAGCTTTGGCTAAAGAAAATAGATCGCAAGCGTAAAGAACAGCTTTGGCTACATAAACAGATCTCGGGTGTGAAAACAGATCATAGGCGTGAGGAATAGCTTTGGCTAGAGAAAATAGCTTACGAATAGGAAAAACAGATCTGGTTCTAAGAAAATAGCTTACGCGTAGTAAAATAGATTTGATTCTAATAAAATAGCTTACACGTAGTAAAACAGTAAAATAAGCTTCGGAGCAAGAATTTCAGCTTGGAAGGTCACTCAGCTTTGAGAAACCTAATCAGTTTAGCAGCGAATCACGCAGTCTGGTCAAGAAAAATAGGTCAGATCTGCTTAGAAACGAAGGTACTGCAACCAGCTCGGACAGTCCCTAAACAAACTAGCTCAGTTTATCAAATCAGAACATATTCCCGATCAAACCAGCGCCGCCTATCTGTTCAGAGTCAATGTCCAGAACCTTTACAGCACACGGGGAAACAAGAAACTTCTCTTGGCTTATCTTATCTGGAATCTGTACAACTCAGTATTTTGAAAACACAACTGCTTGCTAAAAGATAACTGGTGAGTTTCTTCAAAACTAAACATCACAGTAGTGAATCCATAGCTTGTACATAAACATGAACTGATTGAACGTAACTGAAAATATGCATCAGGAAAGCATACAACAGTAAAAAAACGCTCAGTATTTTGAAAACACAACTGCTTGCTAAAAGATAACTGGTGAGTTTCTTCAAAACTAAACATCACAGTAGTGAATCCATAGCTTGTACATAAACATGAACTGATTGAACGTAACTGAAAATATGCATCAGGAAAGCATACAACAGAAAAAAACGAAACGAAAATATATGTTTTCCAGATGCAGCAAGAATCAATTTTACTTGCCTGAACTGAGAATCACAACGAACAGATGGCCTTGGCTAGAAACCTTTTCAAGCACACTCTGCGAGCTTCTGGTTTTAAAAGAGAATGAAAGATTTTCTTGCAACCAAAAATGAGCTTTAGAGCTCACGTAAACAATCATATATGAGTATGATTGGTAGTAGGTGGGAGGCACTTGAGTAGGCATGGGATGCTGTACCTTATTCTTTAAAATTTGCAAAAAGCCCCCTTATTACTGTTTAAATTTTATTTTTGAAACTACAATAGTCATTTTATAAAAACTCATCTCCCACTCAAAAGCATTTTATTTATAAAAACTGCACCATCTCGGGATTGTGCTTGAGGTGAAATCCTTCCGGAAACCTTCTGTGTCGTGCTTCTAAGCTGGAAGAAAAAGAAATCATCTTAGATAACTAATACTAGCTTGAAGAAATCTGGATGTCCAAATATCAAAATAGCCCTTAGAACAATTAGGCTAACAATTGTGGTCCTATGGATTTATGTGCGCTACACATGATTTCACACCCTTTTTGATTCCCACAAAAAGGGGGAGAAATATTTTAAAAATCGGTTCTATTTGTGTTCTGATTTTCCAGGTTTTGTGTTAACCAAGAAGGGGGGATTGTTGGATCTATGAAACAGATCAGATCTTAATTTTGATAAGCACAGAACCTGCTGTTATATTTCTAACGATTTAATTGAAGCGTGCATGGTAAGTTGTAGCAGATCAGAAGCGAGGTGGTTTAGAACAGACACGAGCTGAAGAAGCGTACTGTAGCAGATCGGAAGCGAGCTGAAGCAGATCATATGCAAGCTGAAAGGGATGAACTGAGTGCTATTGAGAAGAAGTCCAAGCTGAAACAGTAGGTGACGCCCAAACTGATCCAACAGACGACATCCAAGCTGACCTAGCTCGGAGCAAGAACAACCTAGTAAATCATAACAGGGCCGAGCTGAAATCTGAAAAATTTGTTCAGATCAGAGAAACAGTTTAGAATCAGCACAGAGCATAATCTGTTGGTCCCATATTATGGGGTACCAGATCGCAAAAGCGCTCTGATACCGATTGTTGGGATCAAAAAATGGGGGTTGTTCGTGAGTTCTTACACAACTCACGTAAGCTCTCACACAGCATGGACACCAACCCCGTAAGTTACGTACATTTTTAATAAATTTTGGGAGTTGGAAAACCAGCACGCAACGTGAAACCAGATTTCTGGGAATCTGAACCAATAGCTCTGCGAGCTGGTCCAGATTACCAGCTCCTCTGCAAGCTGGTTTAACACGAGCAGTCTGGTTTCTTTAACTTGAGCTGCAATAGCTCAGTGTTCTTGAATATTAGTGCACCGAGATGAAGATTGAGTTATGAGTTAAAATCATGCAGAAATAACTCAAACTGAACTTTTATATTCGAAAACTCTTTAAACAGTTTTAACCATATTAAACAATCATGCTATGAGTATGAATGTAAGTGCGGAAAAAGAGTAAATAAAATAGCTGCAATTTGTTTATGGAAGTTCGCAGCTGAATCTCCTACGTCTCCCCTTCTTCCTCAAGAGAAAGTTTCTACTAGAAGTCTTTGATTACAACGACCCTCGCTGCAAACCACTCCTACGATCAGAAGTCGCAAGAACTCCTAGCCACACCGCTGCACACCAGCCTGCAAGTTGCGCGTGTCTAACTCCACTTATTTAACGCCTCAGTGAGAAAGGCTACACATACTTCTTTAATGTCTCAGAGCGAAAGACAACTAGACTTGTTTAACGTCTCTGTCCAAAGACTACAACGGAAGTCGTTTTTGTCTTTGATTCACTCAGCTAATCTAATCAGCTCTCTCAAAAGTATATGTGAGTGAATCGTGTGTGAGATTTAAAGTATATGCTCAATCTCTCGAATATTAATATCTCATACACTGGAAAGTGCTCCTGTCCGAGCTGGTTTTTCATTGTCTTCCCAGGGTTGTGCTTTCTTCTTTTACATTTTTGGTTTGCACAACACTTTTATACTTCGCTCTTCAGCCCACTCATCCAAGTTATTTGATTTTGCCGTGCTCTATATATAGCCTTATGCAGAGTTATATCCGTTGGACACAAAGTTGTATACGTTTGAAAAGTATTCTGACACGGTTGTACTTTGTGTCCTTTGTCTTTAAATGCATCGCAGGCTTTTCTTCACTTTAAGCAAGCGAGCACTGTACTTTGAGAAGACAATACAAGGAAGTCGATTTGAATACTAAAAAAATCATTCTGTGTATAGTCTTGTATTCAAATCACTTTGCTTTGCCCTTTATTCTGCTTCTACTCTTGATTTCTGCTTTTCTCTCTTTTCTGTTATGTTCTGGTCGTTGAGCTGGTTTGACCTTAACCAGCTTGGTTCTGCTCTTGTTCGTCGAGCTGGTTTGTCATTAACCAGCTTGCCAGCCTTTCTCTGTTCTGGTTTGCATTGAGTTGGTCTTTTAGCTGGTTTCTTCTTCAGCCTATTCAAATCTCTCTTCTTCTCCTCACCAGCTTCTTTGTTCTCAACTAGAGCTGATCTTCATCATCTTCAGAGCTTCGAGTTCCTCCATATAGGAAAGTTCTTCCCCATTTTATGACTGTTAATGACTTTGCTAGATAGAGTCCCTCCCTCCTTGATCTGCTATTGAATATCTTGTCCAGCTGGTTTGTCCTTAACCAGCTGGATTCTAATCTGTTCCCTATATCTGAGCAGACTCTTCACTTGACCTGTTCTCCAAGATGGTCTGCTTCAGAGTTATTCTGGATCAATGTTGAGCTGTGGCAGTGTGCCCATCCAGCTTGCAGCTTTTCTTACCATCTTGGCTCAATTGAGGCTGATCGAGTACCCCGCATGCAGATTCTTCCTCATCCACGGGGGTCTCTTCAGGCTTGTTCAACATCTTATTATAACAGCTCGCATGTCTTAGCTGACCTCCCAGCTGGTCCTTCAACTGGTTGCTCAGCTGAGTTATTCGTACTGCACCACTGATCTGATCTGCACTTGATCACTGCGCTTGTACTCGGCTTCGCACTCAATAACTGCCCTTGTACTCTGCACTTGATCTGCGCTTGAACTATTCTGCACTTCATTGCATCTCACTGCGCTTGATCTCCGTGCCTCTCTTGCTCCAAGCCGGTGAACCAGCTTGGTGTTTCCTGCACTCCTGGAATTAAATTACTAAACCAGCTTGGGCGTCCCTTACTATTCCAGCTTATTCACTTTAGAAGACTTTGATTTATACAACTTTTTGTACAAACCCACTTAGCTGGGAGTTACCACACTAAGCGAGCTGAACTCCCACTGTTGCAGATGTTTAACGTCTTTATGCGAAGACAACATTGATTAGATTTTGTTTGCATTCACTCAACTAATCTATTTAGTTCGGCTCTTGTATATTGTGAGTGAATATGTGTGTGAGAGAATATAAGCTGATATAGTGTGATCACTCAATTTTATTCTCACGCACTGTCATTGTGATGCCCGAGGCTCAAAAGAATTGCACGGACAATGAGCGGCTCCTTGCAGGCTTCAAGGAGCACATGAATGAATCGATCCACTCCAGAATGATGAGGGATTCCGGTACTGGGAAGTTATAGATTTAGTTGAGGTAGGCTTATCAGATTTAATTGGTACTACTCATACCAACAAGATGTATCTTCTTTTCGGATGCTCATCACTTAAGAACTCCAAAGATAAGCGTGCTTGACCTGGGAAAATTTTGGATGGGTGAGCCCTGGAAGTTTACTAGGGTGCGAGCTGTAGGAAAAATCACGTCGGAAAGACCTGTTGTTGGATCTGCTGCGTAGTTCAGATCTGGATTTTGATGAACACAAAACTTGTTCTTATGTTTCTAAGGATTTAATTGAGTGCGCAGGTTTAAGCGGAAGCAGATCAGATTAGGCACGAGCTGAGGAGCGCCGAACTGAGTGCATTTAAGAAGATTCCCAAGCTGATTCAGTAGAGGACGCCCAAAATGATCTAGCAGACGACATCCAAGCTGATCTAGCTTAGAGCGAAGATCAGCACAAAAGAAACCAGTTCAGTGTGAGCAGCTTAGATGAGTTCAGCTGAGAGCTGAACGAACTAAGATATCGACCAGATCAGCTCAGAAGGACAAGAGCAGCTCAGAGCTCAGAACAGATCAGACGGAGATATCAATTTAGAAGCACAGAGAAGAGAAGCAGCTCAGATTAGCTCAGAGCAGAATCGGTTCAGATCAGCTTAGAGCAGTTCAGATAAGAACAGTGTAGAACAGAATAGATGACAAAGAAGCTCAGAGGTCTAAGCTGGAACAGTAAGGGATGCCCAAAATGATCCAGCATATGACATCCAAGTTGACCCAGCTCGGAGCAAGAGCAGCTTAGTAAATCAGATCAGGCCCGAGCTGAAAGCTGAAGAAATGTACAGTATAAGAAGAGTTGAGCTCAGTTACAAAGTGCATAGAGAATCAGATCAGTCTAGAATATATAGAACATAGCAGCACAGATAGAATCAACAGAGAGCACCGATCAGTTCAGAGGTCTAAGCTGGAGCAGCACCGAACAGATCACAGCAGCACATTTCAGATTACAAGAGTAGAGAAGAAGATCAGCTTAGAAACGTGTATCGTCTCAGAGGTGTACAGCGAAGAACGAAATAGCTCAGAGCTGTACAAAGAAGAGCGAATCAGCTAGCTTAGAGCTGAAACAGACCAAGAGCATATCAAAACGAAGCTTCGAACAAATCCACTCAGCTTATCAGTTGAGAGAACAGAACAGGCAGATCAGATCAGAGTGGGCCTTGCATCAGATCAGCTGAGAGACCAGCTCGGATAAACCAGCTAGGACATATCAGTTTAGAGCGAGAAGTGTGATATTAGATTATAAGAAGATTCAATGAGCAAGAACATATTAGTTCCGTGATCAAATTAGAGCCTTGCAACAGATCAGTTCACATGAAAAGAGAGAAGCTTAATTGATAGAACAGATCAGCTCGGAGTCCATATCAGATCAGTATGGACGATCTACAAGCTCAGATGAACAAATTAGTATGAACAAGATCAAATCTGTCAGACCTCGTGCTCACATCAGAGTTAAACCACGCAAAACATAGCGGAAGCAACTAAAAAATGGTTAAAATTTTTGCTTTTGGCCTGACGGTTTAAAACAATATAATTTAAAATATGGCAATACTCAAAATAATCCCAGCTGCACAACAAGCAAGGGCTACAAGCCACAATAAACCAGTATAACATAAAACATGCACCAAGTACCTGATAAAAACCACAACTGAATACAACACAAGTACTGATAGACTACTAGCTATATAGGTCTAAGCATCACCCGGGACATCCCACCTGCAGTGATACCAGTGCATATAAATACTATACATAACTGGGACACTCTATCCACCTCCTGGGGCACCTCCAGCCGGTCCAACTCCACGACCAGCTGAGTAACCTGGAAACCCTGAACAACAACAGGCAAACAAAACAAACCAAGCCCCAGAGGGACATGGGGTCAAACCCCAGTACGGAGAGCAACTATAAAACAGCAGTAAGCAGCAAGGATAAAATGCAGATGCTATGCATGAAGAACGGGACAACAGCCGAAGGCTACAACCGAAGAAAGGAGCCAAAGGACTCAAACATAGCTCAACGAAATCTGCAAAGGATATGTGGCCACGGTGTGTGTAGGACATGTGGGCGCTACCCACTCACCCCTACTCGCACACCCTTACCAGATGCATCAACAGCTCAACCTG
>KQ992551.1:73469-91572 GCA_001598015.1 Dorcoceras hygrometricum | reverse complement strand
TATGAACTGTGGTAGTGTAACGCCCAGAAATCCTAATTACGTTATATTGAGCGCATGACTACGGGGAAAACTTTATGTTAGCATGATTTCATGTCATTTATGTGATTATATGATGATTTTATGCCTTACTTTGTGCATGTCATTTTACGGTACTGTTGGAGTTCCGGTAAGCGGGACGAGATCGGAGACGACCAAATTGAAAATATTTTAAATGTTTTAGCCCTTAGACATATTTTAAACAAAATTTATTATTTTATGCACCATTTCCAAAAAAATGAGATTTTATGCACAGTTATCGAGGGGGACCCGTTTTTCGCCTATACGGGCTATTTTTATGAATTTTACTACACTTTTAAATTTGAGAGACCTTATATTACCAAAATTAGAGGCTTGAAGTCTGCACTTTAAGTATTTTTAAGCATTTTTAATTAGAGGAGGGTTAGTTTTGGGATTAAGCCTTTTATTTTTAATTAAAACAAGTTGGAGGGGTCTTTTGTACACTTCTCATTCACTCCCCTTCCCCCTAACTCGAAATTTAACCTATCCCTCACCCTCTCCATCAGCCGACTTCAGCCTCCCTTCACCCCTAGGTGGTCGAATTTTCAGATCCTTGGTTGGAACTCAAAGGTGTTTGGTCTAATCTATTGTCCTCCACTCCGGTAACGCGTATCTCTACTCCTTTCTTCGATCAAGGTATGTTGTATTCTCCTTTTCTCACCATTTAGATCATAATATACTGTTTTATAAAGGTTTTGCATGACTCTTATGTGAATATTTCGGATCTTTACCTCTATGTTCATAGTTCATGCATGAGACTCATGGTTTTTGACATGTTACGCTTTCTTGTCTTGAGGCTTCGGTCATGGAAATTTCCAGGGGTGTTGGCTTGGTTCTAGGGGTTCCTAGGGGACTCATGGTGGTCTAGATGAAGGGAGGATAGTGTCTAAGGGTTCGAGCGAACCACATCATGCAGTATAAGTCGTGAGTGGCGCATCGCGCCACTGGGATGGTGCGTCCACTTGCAGAGGTTCGTTCTCCCTGGTCGGTCCATGGTTTGAGGTAAGGTCAGTCACGTTAGAACCGTCTGGATCTGGGGGTAGTCCATCTGGAAGGGCTCCGGCATTGGTGGCCGGAGTAGGGAGAACAAACGCGAAGACCAGCAGGTGGTCGTGACGGTGCAGCATGGCTGGAGCGTCCACTTGCAGCGACCAGTTCTCCCTGGTTAGCCCACGGTTTGAGACAAGGTTGGTCACGTTAGAACCGTATGGACCTGATGGAGGTCCATACGGATGGGCTCTGGCAGTGGTGTCCGGAGCAGGGATAACCGTAGCGCGAAGTGGCTGCTGGTCGCAGCTGCGCGTGAGGGTAGGCATGTGATTGTTGGTTTAGGGTTTACTTTTGCTATGGTTCGATCTAACTGAACCGGTTCGGCTGATTTGGTTGGACCGGATCAATTCTTCGAGTCCCGAGTCAAATATTTTAAAATGGGGTCAAGTTATTTTAATTATGGACCTATTATTTTTATTAATGTGTCAAATGTTCAATTTTAAAGAAATTAGCCAGAAGGTCAAAATTGAGTCAAACCTTTTTAAATAATTTAAGTTATGTTTAATTTTAAGTTCTTATTCAAAATTAGGGCTTTAGGGATTTTAATTGGAGTTAAAAATAGATTTTTGGATTTTAATTTGGTCAAATCGGTCATTTGGTCAAAATCGACATTTTTTTAAATAATTTAAGTTATGTTTAATTTTAAGTTCTTATTCAAAATTAGGGCTTTAGGGATTTTAATTGGAGTTAAAAATAGATTTTTGGATTTTAATTTGGTCAAATCGGTCATTTGGTCAAAATCGACATTGGAGGTCAAAATTGATTTAAATTCTTTTAAAGGTCAAAATCGATTTTAATAAGCCCCAATTAATTTTTAGAAGTCAAAATTGATTTTAATTAATCTCTTTTAGTCTTGATTTTTGAAGAAATCAAATATTTAAGAAAATAGGCAAAAATGGGAAAAAGCGATGAACATTCGTTTCATCGGCCGTTTTGGAGCGACGTTTGGTCTAGAAGTAGCAAGCCAAGCCTCGAAATCAGTCCTTGACCGAGCCGAGAAAATGTATAGGCCCATGAATATATATTTAATTATATACGTAGTATGTTATGTATTTGAGTATGAAACGTTTAAAGGAAATTAAATATATATTGATGGGACAAGATTTTTAAATTTGCATAATTTTTATGAAATGCATGCATCATGATAGTTTGTGAAATGTTATGACATGAAGGAAAAATATTTTGAGGGATTGAAGTGATGTGGGGCAAAATTTAATGATGGGAGTTAGCCCGGGTATCCGGGCCCGGGAATCCCTTGTTTTAATGTATGAGCCTATGGATCCATGTGTGACATCATGGTGAAGTGGCAGCACAGAGGTGTGACATATAGGGATCCCGAGGTAAGGTCGGGTGAACCACACCGCCGCGTTCGTTGGTTTATAGATTGATCAATCGATTATGGCTCACACTTCATGGATATGACTCGCATGTTATTTTAAGTTATGTTATGCCTATGCCATGCCTTAATATATATATGTTATACGATGAGGTTATGTATGACTGCATTATGATTCAATATTTTTAGTTCTTTCACGCACGCATGTCATGAAATTATGTTCCTATACGTATGTGCCTGCATGTGGTTTTATTATATGTACTTTGTTATTATCGGATAGAGCATGCTGGGCCTTTAGGCTCACTAGGTTTAAATGGTGCAGGTGAGAATGATGCTGTTTCATTCCGACCGGCGGTGAGGACATCTGATGCTCCGCTGCGGCTGTTACCCCGTGACCACTCAGTTATTTTATGCCATTGTTTTTAAACATGTTCATTTTTTCGCAACAGTTTTAAATACTCTGATTTTTATGTTAGCTTGTGCGATGTGGATTGGGGATACTTTGCAGTTAGTTTTAAACGGATGTTGAGATGACATTTTCAAATGCTTTAAGTTATGATTTTCATTTATAGCTTTTATTAAATGTTTATTCCACATCTGCTTTTAAAAAAAAAGTTTTTTTTAGAGGTTTAGCACGTTTCAGGTAGTTAGCCACTCGGCGCATAGGGTCTGTTAGGATAAAATTTATAGTTTGGTGATAACAAATTAAGACAAGTATTGATGCAAAGTAACTACTGGACAATCAGCCGTTGCAATTAATAGGAAAGTATATTCAGACGTCAGGATAATTCAGATGTTGGTATTCGGGATTATTTCAGAAGTTGAGTTGAAGAATTCAGTTGATAGAATATTATTTCAGATGTTGAAATCTCTCGGGTTATCAGTTTCTGGTTTCAGGTTCTTATGTCAGCAGTAGTTGCAATTCAGACGTTGATCAAAGGTTATGCAATCAGACTCTGGCATTCAGTTCAGCAGTTGGGTATTTATTCTCAGTAGTTGGCTACAGTGCTGTTGAATCAGTCGTTGGTTGGATTTCAGCAGTTGGATATTCAGACGCAAGGTACATCTCTTAGAAGGATATTTCAGACGTTGACTACAGTTGAATAGATTTCAGACGCGAATATTTGTGTGTCGCAAAACTACGTCGTTTGAGTAAGTTGATACGCAGCGTTTTGATTAGCGCTAGAATTCAAACGATGGGTTATGCAAGGATTCAGGTGTTGATTTAATATCAGACGCAACCTTTCAGACGACAGAGTAGATATTGACAAGTTGCAAATAATTTTTAAATAAGTTGAAACGACAGCGTGTTATTAATGAGTAGATTCAGACGTTGGTTATCACTCAGACGTTGGAGTTACTTTGATACAAACAAGAAAATAATTCAGACGTTGAAGCTATCAGCCGTTGCAAGTACTCTATTGTCATTATATTTCAACTACAACAACTGCGTATTCAATCAGGCGCAAGATAGTCATCTTCTGTGTGAAGGAAAAAGCTGATTATCAATGGAGTATATTCAGGCGCAAACGCGAATCGATTCAAACGAAATCACAGTTCAAATTGGAGAAAATCAATGGTGAAGATTGAATCGTACATATGCCTGGAATTAAGGAGACAACGTTGGTACTATTTTTGGTAAATAGTACACATTTGCAGAGGTTGTTACACAGTGATTGCACAAATATGGAAAACGACATTTTGGCTCTGACGGTGTGCAATTTACCTTGTAGTGGAGCAGAAATTACGGTTGCTTGGTTATCAGAATTTCAAAAGGGATTTTGTTCCCTTTACAGAATTATTTGACCGTTGAGCGAAGAGTATAAATAGCAGAAGTTTGATTTGAAGAAACACTCTTTGCTCTCGACTACTTGCGTTATTCTGCCATTTTTCTATCTCGAGCTTACTATCTATTGAAGTTACTCTCAAGAAGCTCATACAACTCGAAGAACACAAGTGTTGATCTCCACAGAAATTTACCTTCGAGTCATTCTCTGGTTCAATATTTTGAATCGTGTTTCGTTGTTTAGAAACCAGAGAATTTACAGTCTCATAGATTTGTATTTCAATGTCATATTTTATTGAGTCTGTAACGAACTGGCTTTGTGAAGCAGTTCTAAAACATCATTTCGTTACCTATTTTCAGCAGCTGCGTCTGCACTTTGTATTTGGTGTTGCTAGAAGTTCACCTGGAGCGAGGCTCGATGATCGGGTGTTTGTAGAAGTCCTGCACGCATCAAATCTTCTAGTGGAACCTTCCTGAAAAGGATGAAGGGGAGACGTAGGATATTTATATCCGAACTTCCACAAACAAACTCTGTCCCTTAACTTTTACATTATGCATTTACTTACTTGTTACACTGTTCACTGATCAATTGGCTTTATTCCGCACATATTTGTTAGCCAAGAAATCAGCCGTTAAACTGAGATACCTTAAGTCTGGTAACTCGGACTTAAGTTAAGCGGTGCTTGTAAAAATATTTTTAAACGGTTTCGAAAATCTAAAAATACCAAGGAGTTCATTCAACCCCCCCTTTTGAACTCCTAGGGCTGTTTTCGTGCCATATTGATCCTATCAATTGGTATCAGAGACTGCGCATCTCAGTTATTGAACAGTTGTTATTTGTGCGTTATTATATCTCAATATGTCTACTTCTCACAACAAAATTCCTCTGTTTTCCAAGGAAGATTACGATGACTGGAAGATATGCATGCAAGCGCATTTAGCCGCTCAGGATGATGAAATGTGGGCGGTTATCACTGAAGGGTCACTGAAAATAATGAAGCCAAATTTAGCTTTTGCTATATCAAACGGCGAGCCTCAATTCCTTGAAAAGAGCAGACATGAGTACACCAGTGAGGACAAGAAGAAAGCCAACCTGGATAATGTGGCCAGGGATATCCTCTACAAGATGCTGGACAAGGACAAAAACATGTTCAACAAAATCAAAACCTGCGCCACAGCCAAAGATATTTGGTAAAGGGTGACCCAAATATGTGAAGGAAGCGACGAGACAAAAGAGAACAAGCTGACAGTCGCTCAGCAGAAGTATGAATCCATCAAGATGAAGGATGGAGAGATGATGACTGAGTTTGATGAAAGATTCAGCGCTGTGGTAATAGAGCTGACCAGTCTTGGAAAAGAGTACAGTAATCGTGAGCTGGCATTGAAGGTCATGAGAGCGTTTCCCAGGGAGTGGACGTAAAGACAATGACGATGAGGGAGTCCAAAGATTTGAACAAGGTGGAACTTCATGACCTCTTCGCAAATCTTAAAGCTTATGAGTTCGAGTTGGAAACAAGAGCTGAAACTGCTCCATCAACATCCCAGCCGACAAAAGCACTAGCTGCTACAACTACTGAACAGTGCTATCCAAGCACAAGCAAGACAGCTGATCAACTCAGCGACAACGTCATGTCCCTCTTCGTTAAGAAGTTTGGGAAATACTTGAGAAGATCCTATAACCCTTCTGCTCCTTACAATAATCATAAAAATGATAAAGCTGTATCTGATATGAAATTTTTTAACTGTGAACGTCCAGGGAATTTTCCAGCTGAGTGCAACAGGCCCAATAAGGATGATAGATACAGAAGAGATGAGAAGAAGGAGGATCGATATAAGCGAGATGACAAAACTGATGAAAGAGCTGTCGATAGATACAAGGAGAGATCCAAGGACAGACGTATGAGGATGATAGGTGATAAGAGGACCAGCCTCAAGCATGATCGCAAAGTACTGGTGGCTGAGGAAAGCACCAAAAGCTGGGCAGACACCGATTCAGAGTCCTCTTCCAGCAGCTCCTCATCAAGCGATAGTGAACATGAGGAGGTTCACTGTCTCATGGCTGACCAAACATCAGATGACGAGGTATTTGACATCTCTAATGCTGAATTTACATGAGAAGACCTTGTCAGTGCACTAAATGACATGGTCAAAGAGTACATGAAGCTTTCTCACTCGTTCGAGTAAGGCTGAAAACAGTG
This sequence comes from Dorcoceras hygrometricum, assembly GCA_001598015.1. Taxonomy (NCBI): domain Eukaryota; kingdom Viridiplantae; phylum Streptophyta; class Magnoliopsida; order Lamiales; family Gesneriaceae; genus Dorcoceras; species Dorcoceras hygrometricum. The sequence goes on along the minus strand of KQ992551.1, from coordinate 85,145 downwards.
ATTTGAAAAATATTTCAGCAGAACCAAGTGATGTTGAACTTGGTGAAGCTGACAGTTTGAAAATCAAGCTGAGTAAGCTGACAGCTGAGAATGAATTGTTGAGAGAAGAGTCTAGTGAGCTCAAAGCTGAAATTGAAAGACTAAATGAGCTTGTGAGCTCCTGGAACCAGTCTTCTCGTTCTCTCCATAAGCTGCAAGAAAGCCAAAAGCCAGCAAATGATAGAACTGGTTTGGGTTTCAATATTAGTGAAAACAGCGAAGGAGAAACAAGTACTCAGTCACAGCCGGTATATGACAAGTTCAACAAGATGAGCTTTGTCAAAGCTAATGTGATATATGACTGCTGTGAGTCGATGAAGTATGATGACCAGAACTCTTCACAGCTGAATCAGAAAGGAAAAGCTGGTATCGGCTATTCCAAACCTGAGAACTCCAAGCCAAGCTGGATAAAGAACAAACTGGACAAAGACAAAGCAAAAGCTGGTCGAAAGTCATTTATTTCTAACCAGTCATGGCGTAGTTCAACGAAGGTAAAATCTGGTTGAAAAAAGGTTCAGCAGAGGAGAGATCTAAGTGGTCAAGTATGAAATCAAAACTCAACAGATCTCACTGTAATTATGCACAGACCCTCACGGACTCTAGTACTGGAAAAATTGTTAAGGTAATTCGAGTATGGGTCCCGAAAGGGGTAATCCGATCTGGACCCAAGTAAAATTGGGTACCATAAGCTGGTTTTATGATTGCAGGATAACAGGTACGAACCAGCTGATGTATCAAACTTGTGGTACCTGGAAAGCGGCTGAGCGAGACACATGACAGGGAACCAAAAGCTGCTGACATATGTCGTTACGCACAAAGGAGCAAAGATAGTCTTTGGTGATAACGCTCACGGTAATACTGTGGGTAAGGGTAAGCTTAACCATGGTAACATTTCTTGATAGGATCAATATGGCACGAAAACAGGCCTAGGAGTTCAGAAGGGGGGGGGTTGAATGAACTCCTTGGTATTTTTAAATCCAGTTTCAACAACACACATGCGCGGTTCAGAGTCCAAGTGGTCTGATTGTATTGGTAGAAAAACGTTCGGGGAATACCTACATCATCGATTGGTCAGAGCAGCTGGAGTCTGAACAATTGTGCCTTGAAGCTGGTTCTTCCAAGAGCTGTATGTGGCATCAAAGAATGAATCATCTTGCATTCAAAACACTTGCTAAGCTGAGTCAACATGATATGGTTTCTGGTCTGCCAAAAATCAGTTTTTCTAAGGATAAGATCTGTGCGGCCTGTCAGCTGGGTAAGCAAATAAAATCTACTTTCAAAAAGAAAGGCGGTAAGCGTTCTTCCCGTAGCTTAGAGTTTTATATATGGATCTCTTTGGTCCCATACCCGTAACTAGCTTAGGGGGAACGAACTACACCCTTGCTGTTGTTGGTGATTTTACAAAATATACGTGGGTGTTGTTTTTAAAATCAAAATCTGATACCGCAGACCAGCTGATACGTCTTTTAAACGTTTGCAAAATGACAGATCTTGTTCAATCAACCGGATAAGGAGTGACCGTGGTACTGAGTTTTTAAATTCAAAAATTAACTTCTTATCTGGAAGACTTAGGGATAAAGCATGATCTTTCAGCAGCTAGAACTACTCAGCAGAACGGGTTAGCTGAGAGGAGAAACCGTACTTTAAAAGAAGCTGCTAGGTCTATGATTGCTTATTCCGGCATTTCACAAAAATTTTGGGCAGAAGCAGTTAATACAGCATGTCACACTCAAAATAGATCTATGATTAATAGGATACACGATAAAACCCCATATGAGATCTGGCATGGCAAGAAACCTGATATATCTTACTTCAGGGTGTTTGGGTGTTGATGTTTTATTCATAATAATGGCAAAAAGCACCTAACAGCTTTTGAACCAAAATCTGATGCAGGTATCTTCTTAGGTTATTCAGCTGTGAGCAAAGCTTATCGAGTATTCAACAATAGAAGTCTAACTGTTGAAGAATCAGCACACGTGGTGTTTGATGAAACCAGTTTCAAATCAAATTCAGCTGCAAGCCTACATGATTTGTGCACACGTCTGGAATCAACAAGTCTTGATGACTCAGATGATGACGTGCCACAAAGACAATCAGCTGAAGAACAACCAATAGTGGACACAATGCACAACATCGCACAACAAGATCTGACAGACGACACTCGATCAGATGCTGCGCAAGCAGACGCAAGCATCTCTCATTTGGTTTTAAGACCAACGTCTGAAATACCAGCTGCCAGTACACATTATCAATTGGTATCTACACCAACAGCTGGACATCAAGATGCGAACACATCGTATCAAGTGGTATCAAGACCAACGTCTGGACAACCACTCGCAAGCAATCATCAATCGGTATCCAGACCTACAACTGATACAAGAGCTGATCCTTGCTCACATCTGGACCAACAAACACAACAGCTGGATTCAGACGCACCAGCCATCAACGATAAACATAAACTGGCGTCAGCTGATCCAGTTGTTATCCAGCCAGCGACGCAGGGGGAACAAAGAGCAAATCCAATTGGATCGGTGGAATAAAAATCACCCACCCGAGCAAGTCATAGGTAATTTCGAATCTCCTGTTCTCACACGAGGCCAGCTATCACATGATCATTTTGATTCTGCATTCATCTCGCATATAGAACCTAAGATGATAGATGAAGCCTTAGCTGACCCCAGCTGGATATATGCAATGCAGGAAGAATAAATAAATTTAAGCGTAATAATGTTTGGACACTTGTACCTAGACCCTCTAACCAGTCAGTCATAGGAACTCGATGGGTCTTTAGAAATAAACTGAATGAAGATGGCGTAGTTACTAGAAACAAAGCTAGGCTGGTAGCACAAGGATTTAGACAAATGGAAGGAATAGATTTCGGTGAGACCTTTGCACCAGTAGCTAGATTAGAAGCCATTCGTATGTTTTTAGCTTATGCTGCATTCAAATATTTTAAATTATTTCAGATGGATTTTAAGAGTGAATTTTTAAATGGCATTTTAACAGAGGAAGTGTATGTTGCACAACCTCCTGGCTTCGTAAATCATACACATCCATATTATGTTTATAAATTGGATAAAGCTCTATATGGGTTGAAGCAAGAACCCAGAGCTTGGTATGATACACTATCAAAATTCATAATTGAGCATGATTTCACAATAGGCACAGTTGATAAGACTCTGTTTAAATTTGTTAAAGCTGATCATGTCTTACTGGTACAAATATATGTTGATGATATTATTTTTGGGTCAACTAACCCCAAATTGTGCCAGAAGTTTTCCAAGATTATGCAGGATAAATTTGAGATGAGTATGATGGGGGAGCTGACGTTCTTTCTGGGATTACAAGTTAGACAGCTTGAGAATGGTATATTCATTAACCAGGCGAATATACGAAGGAACTACTGAAGAAATTTGGCATGGAAAATAGTTCAGCTGCAGCGACCCCTATGAGCTCTTCAATAAAACTGGATAAAGATGAAGCTGGTACTGCCATTGAGGTATCTCTTTATCGTGGTATTATAGGCTCTTTGCTGTACTTAACTGCTAGCAGACCAGACATCATGTTTGCTGTCTGTATGTGTGCTAGATTCCAAGCAGGGCCATAGCAATCGCATTACATAGCTGTAAAGCGAATATTGAAATATTTAAAGGGTACTCAACGTGGGTCTTTGGTATCCCAAAGACTCAGGCTTTCAACTAATTGGTTATAGTGATGTAGATTACGCAGGATGCAGGATTGATCGTAGGAGCACAAGTGGGACTTGTACATTTTTAGGGGATCGACTGATTTCCTGGTTTAGTAAGAAGCAGACGTCCATCGCAACGTCAACAGTTGAAGCGGAGTATCTTGCAGCTGGCAGCTGCTGTGCTCAAATTCTTTGGATACAACATCAGCTGAAGGACTATGGCATCGATGCTTCTGAAGCGCCTATTCTCTGTGACAACACTAGTGCGATCGCGATCACCCAGAATCCAGTACTGCATTCAAGAACAAAGCACATCGACATTAGGCATCATTTTATAAGGGACCACGTGCTAAAGAAGGACGTCCGGCTGGAGTACGTGTCGACTGAGCAGAAAGTTGCTGACATCTTCACAAAGCCTCTGCCAGACGCTAAGTTTTCTTATTTTAGGAGCATATTAGGTCTCCTTGAATTGCCTTGATTGTCTGTGAGCTAACGTATTTTGCAAGTTGACAGCTGTTACGTTACTCAGCCGCGAGTCCTTTGTTCAGGGGAAACGAAAAGATTTTCAGCTGAGGAAGGCATTTCGTGTTGGGAGATATCAGTCGTAGGGGGAACCAGGAGCTGAATTGTTAAGCGCGACGTCAGCTGAATATGTTACGACTGGACACACTCAGTTGTTACATATACACAGCTGATGCTTATTTGTAATCAGCTCCTGCCATCTCTCAATGATACATTAAAATCAGCAGTGATGTTATTACAATCGCTGTACCAGCTGTGGCGATATCAACTTTGGCGCGAGTTTTTAACTTAATTTATTTTTTTATATATTGTATGATTAAAATATTTTGAAAACTTTTACACTATACGAATAAAATATTTTGTAAATATCTTCAAAATCATTTCCAAAATTGTACGCGCCGCTGGATGATTGACACATCTTGTGATCATTCGAAAAGTCACATCTACATATTCTCTCTCCAGTAATTTTTTTTTGCATTCCCTGAATATATTACGTCGTTCTCTATTCACTTTTCGCTTACCTTGCAAACTTTGTTCTCTGGTATTCTCGTACTCTCTTGTGTTCTTCTGCGAATATTTTCAGGCAATCTTCACTCACTCAACGACGACGATGGCATCCTCTTTGATTAGCAGCAGCCTTCACATCGATTTCGACTCAGTCTTCGGCATTGACGATGCTGGACTTGTACAATGTTTGAATCATTGATTGCGATGGGGTTGAAGGACTTTCTGGGTTGTCCCGCCGTCTTCTACGAAGCTGCACTCGTCGAGTTCTTCGAAAATGGTTCAGTCAGAGACGGAATGGTGTTCAGCACCATAGGGGGAACGACGGTTGAAATTTCTGAAGAGATTTTTGCTGCGGCGTTTGAACTGCCCATGGAAGGATTGACTGACTTGTCAGAAGTCCCAAAAGATCTGGTGTTTGATGCGCGAAGCCTCTTTTCTGAAACTAAGGAGCAAGTGGGCATTTCCTGTCTCAAGAAGGAAATGAAGATCGAGTATCGTCTACTAAGTGACATACTGGCAAAGACCATTTATGTCAAAGAAGGGTTTTGATGCAGTGACCCGTGAAAGATTCTTGTTGATGACTGCTATTACTTTTGATGTGAAAGTGAACTGGAACCGGTTGTTGATGTTCTGAAAGACATGGTTACACCAGGCTCCAGGCAAGCAAAAGGGTATGCGATTCAAATCTGTGTTCTATTGAAGCATGTATCAGGATTGGATTTGGGGGACTCCAAGGCATCCCCTCTCCCAGAATCTTGACTGAGAAAACAGTGCATAGGTATGTTGTTATTAATGAGAAAGTTGGTGCAGAGGAAGTAGTCGATGCCCCAAAGGTTAAGAAAGCGCCCAAGGCAAAGGCTGCGTCCAAGAAGAGACCAGCGGGTGTTGTTGCGACTGAACCAGTCGCAAAGAAGAAAAGGGCGACAAAGAAGAAATCTGGTTTGGAGAATGTACCGGTTGCACAGGAAGCGGTTCCCATTCAAATCATTGAGCTAATTCCTGTATCCCAGTGGATGTTCCATTACCCTCTGCTTATGTGAAGATTACAAAGATTACCTTGGGCAAGGATATCAAAATTCCTGGAGTCGATGAAAGGACCTGGTACCTGGCCAGTCTCCCACAGATTCCAGTTGATGACAAAGGGAATGAGCCCCTTCTGGTCAAAGACCCAATTAAGGGAAAGCGTCCACAGGAGCATTATTCGTTGATTTGTGCAGACATCGATCTGTTTGTACAGTTAATAGAGCTGGTGATAGATGAAGTTCACCGATTCTTTAATTCTTTTAGTTTTAAGAAATTGCCGACTATAAAGGTAGAGGATATATCCGAGAAGGAGGATCAAGTTTTGTATTGGGGAGAAACGGGTTCAACTCGAGTAGCTCTTAACAGGAAGGTGTACATATTATTGAAGTACAGAGAGTTATTGGTTCGCAAATTTCTAGAATCATGGAAGCTCAATTTTGTACCTGGTGAAGGCACCTCTGCAACTGATCTCAAAGTCATCGACATGCTCTCCGACCTTCACCTGTTTCTTTTAGAAGAATTAAAACAGCAGACGCTTGCTCACGGCCTTATATGGGACAGGGCGTGCTGCTCTCAACTCTTTGAAGGTCGCTTGCGCACACGAGGCGCTGTCATGACCCTACCCGACTTTGAGGTTGCGCGACAAAGATCTTATGCTGACACTCTCCCTCCCCTGAGCGATTTTTTTCAAGTTAATGAAGAAAAGGTGGGGAGATGTCTGTCTAGAAGTTGCAGAATTTTTTGCTTCAAGGAAATTGCTACCAGTGGATTCTATTAATTTTTGCCGATCTCTCTCAGTTGTTGAACCAGTCTACAGTTTTGCTTCTCGTCAGCCGACAGTTTTTGCTTTGAGTATCTCAGTTTTGTACAGTTTTCGTTCAGATGAGTTTATTCAGTGGGTTGAGTGCAGTTGATATTCGCGGTTTTGTTTCATCTATTGCTTCTGAAAGAACAGTTTTGAGGAATGTACAGATTGCACAGGATTCAGCTGCAGTTGTTGCCCAGTGTACAGCTATTAGATCAATGCCCTTTCTCATCTTCTTGCTCCGAAGATTCCATGCATTTTGATGCTCATGAAACTGCTACTACTTCGTTCTCTCTACCAGCTACTACCACTCCTGATGTCACAGAGGCATTATCCCAACTGCGAGCTTCTATTGAACAAATCAAAGGCAGAGATGATGGTGATAATCTCCGAGACACACTTCCATTGCACCTCCACGACATTGAGAAGAAATTTACAGCACGCTTCGATGAACAAGACAGAGTGCTCCGGGCGTTGCGCAAAGATTCCCATGATAAAAAACATCTCTTGTCGCTGGATATCAAATCATCCCAAAAGCAACTCAGTGCTCAGGCTCCTACTGCTGCCTTTGATGTCGTTGATGTTCGAAGGGAGGTAAAAGAGCTCAATGCAAAAGTCACATATTTATATGAGCAAGTTGCAGCAACTCGCAATGATTTGCTAGAATTTAGTGCTAAGGCACAGGAGTCCCTAAATCACGTTACCGACCAGCTGAGCGAACTTGTGAATTATATTAATCGGGGCGGTAATGACAAAAAGGGGGAAGATAGCAGCAGCCTAGGACCTCAACCTCCTCCTGATGATCAAGGTAGAGGCAGTGGCAATACAGGTGGCGACAATGTTCGCACAATAGATATTGTGGAAAGATTTAGTGGTAGTATGAGCAGAGAAGGTCGAGGCAGAGGCAGAAGCAGTGAAAGGCGCAGTTCTGGCAACAGGAGTGGTCATTCGAAGAGAAGACGATATGACAGTAGTGGACCGTTCAGAAGGTCGTTTGAAGACTGGATAGGATAGAATTGGTGTTGATCTTTTGTAAAAAGAGAAGCAGTGAAAGGCGCAGTTCTGGCAACAGGAGTGGTCATTCGAAGAGAAGACGATATGACAGTAGTGGACCGTTCAGAAGGTCGTTTGAAGACTGGATAGGATAGAATTGGTGTTGATCTTTTGTAAAAAGCTTATGTACAAATCTTTCAGTTAATGTAAGTTTGAATTTTAGCAGACCCTGTGCAATTTATTTTTGCTCATTCTTTTATCTCGGCTGCTAAGTTTTGTCATCAACAAAAAAAGGGGAAATTGTTAGGATAAAAATTGATAGTTTTGGTGATAACAAATTAAGACAAGTATTGATGCAAAGTAACTACTGGACAATCAGCCGTTGCAATTAACCGGAAAGTATATTCAGACATCAGGATAATTCAGATGTTGGTATTCGGGATTATTTCAGAAGTTGAGTTGAAGCATTCAGTTGATAGAATATTATTTCAGATGTTGAAATCTCTCGGGTTATCAGTTTCTGGTTTCAGGTTCTTATGTCAGCAGTAGTTGCAATTCAGACGTTGATCAAAGGTTATGCAATCAGACTCTGGCATTCAGTTCAGCAGTTGGGTATTTATTCTCAGTAGTTGGCTACAGTGCTGTTGAATCAGTCGTTGGTTGGATTTCAGAAGTTGGATATTCAGACGCAAGGTACATCTCTTAGAAGGATATTTCAAACGTTGACTACAGTTGAATAGATTTCAGACGCGAATATTTGTGTGTCGCAAACTACGTCGTTTGAGTAAGTTGATACGCAGCGTTTTGATTAGCGCTAGAATTCAGACGATGGGTTATGCAAGGATTCAGGTGTTGATTTAATATCAGACGCTACCTTTCAGACGACAGAGTAGATATTGACAAGTTGCAAATAAGTTTTAAATAAGTTGAAACGACAGCGTCCTATTAATGCGTAGATTCAGACGTTGGTTATCACTCAGACGTTGGAGTTACTTTGATACAAACAAGAAAATAATTTAGACGTTGAAGCTATCAACCGTTGCAAGTACTCTATTGTCATTATCTTTCAACTGCAACAACTGCGTATTCAATCAGGCGCAAGATAGTCATCTTCTGTGTGAAGGGAAAAGCTGATTATCAATGGAGTATATTCAGGCGCAAACGCGAATCGATTCAAACGAAATCACAGTTCAAATTGGAGCAAATCAATGGTGAAGATTGAATCGTACATATGCCTGGAATTAAGGAGACAACGTTGGTACTATTTTGAGTAAATAGTACACATTTGCAGAGGTCGTTACACAGTGATTGCACAAATATGGAAAATGACATTTTGGCTCTGACGGTGTGCAATTTACCTTGTAGTGGAGCAGAAATTACGGTTGCTTGGTTAACATAATTTCAAAAGGGATTTTGTTCCCTTTACAGAATTATTTGACCATTGAGCGAAGAGTATAAATAGCAGAAGTTTGATTTGAAGAAACACTCTTTGCTCTCGACTACTTGCCGTTATTCTGCCATTTTTCTATCTCGAGCTTACTATCTGTTGAAGTTACTCTCAAGAAGCTCATACAACTCGAAGAACACAAGTGTTGATCTCCACAGAAATTTACCTTCGATTCATTCTCTGGTTCAATATTTTGAATCGTGTTTCGTTGTTTAGAAACCAGAGAATTTACAGTCTCATAGATTTGTATTTCACTGTCATATTTTATTGAGTTTGTAACGAACTGGCTTTGTGAAGCAGTTCGAGAAACGTCATTACGTTACCTATTTTCAGCAGCTGCATCTGGGAAGAAGGTGAGACGTAGGATATTTATATCCTAACTTCCACAAACAAACTCTGTCCCTTAACTTTTACATTACGCATTTACTTACTTGTTACACTGTTCACTGATCAATTGGCTTTATTCCGCACATATTTGTTAGCCAAGAAATCAGCCGTTAAACTGAGATACCTTAAGTCTGGTAACTCGGACTTAAGTTAAGCGGTGCTTGTAAAAATATTTTTAAATGGTTTCGAAAATCTAAAAATACCAAGGAGTTCATTCAACCCCCCCTTATGAACTCCTAGGGCTGTTTTCGTGCCATATTGATCCTATCAGGGGATAACTGATCCCAGCAGGGAGATGAGAATATGGTATTGCCGCTCGCCCTCGCATCTTGGTAAGAAACAGAGCAACAACAACAACGCATGGCTGCAACAGCTGAATGGAATATGCGTGTATGCAACAGCTAACAAAACATATAACATAAAACATATGCGACAGCAACCATACACGGCAATTCACACAAACAGCAACCTCACAATTTATCCAAGCCATAATCACGCTGAATTACAAGCTCCAAATCCGTAACTCGATATTTTGTGCAACAATTAGCACACACGGGGTCCCGAGAAATCTGATATATAACCTGAACGAAGCAACAAAGCATAATTCTCAAGGGACGGTAAACACAGAACTAACGGCTGGGAGCTACAACTCAAACCAGCAATTATCCTACCTAACAACTCAACAGGAAGCTCAAATCAAAGCCTAAGGTAAGATCTTATCAATTAATTCGAAGCGCTACCTGCACGCACGAACACACGGCCGAAGACAGCTACTTCACGACTCGTTTCCAGCCAACCACAACCTCCAAAAGTGGTATCAATCGAAAGAGCAACTCTCAAGGAGTGCAGCGCCACTGGTCTTGCTCAAAACAGAGATGGGAAACAACGGGAATCGACGGCGGAAAGCTACGGTGAACAGTACTTAAGCTTCTCGACAGAGATTGGGAATCGGGGGAAATATTTCTAAGTATCGAGGAAACAATAATAGAGAACAGCAGCCAAGTCCTCTATTAAATACACTTCTCAACAGCTTACAGAAGTAGGAACAGATTCCACCGACAAAGTCAGTTGTCACAACTAAATATTCCCAACCAGCAGCTGAAATCTCGCATCAGCTTTTGCCTATCGCTAAACAGCGAACAACTAAACAAAACGACGTCGCCCGCTAGTCACTGCTGATTGCTAACCAACAGCTGATCTTTCAAACAACGTTAAGGCTAAATGGCGTCGCACCAACTTAACAAAACGACGTCGCAGAGGGACACGTCACCTCGCTACCAACAGCTGATCAAAAAACCAGCAGCTGAATAAAACAACGCAACAGCTGATCTCTTTCAACAGCTGAAATATGCGCTCACTCACCAACTGCTGAATCTCTTAGCGCTAATCCAAAACGCTGTCGTTCCAACTTAACTAAAAGACGTAGTTTCGATACCCGCTAAGAAACACGCTAGCGAAACCAACAGCTGGTTCCTGTTCACAAAACGTCGTCGCTTCAGAGTCCCTTAGCGCTCTCTGCTGACCATCGCAACTAAAACACCAACGAATGAAATCCACGTCCGCATTGCTGCTGTTTCCTACCAAAACGCAACGAGTGAAATACCAACAGCTGACGCGATCGCTCATCGACTGATGCAAAACCCGAACAAATATCTCTCTCTCGACAGCTGATAGAATCTCAACTGCTGATTCCAACACTAAGTAAAATTCGATAACTTCAACACACGCATCTACTACCAGCCGGTTTCAACTCGAGCAACACTTGATTGCGAAAACACATGTCTCACATCTCTCCCCCACTAAAACACGATTCGTCCTCGAAATCAACAAGTCCAGGAACAACTCAACTGAACCCAAGAGTTCAAGATAACTGAACAAACAACAAACGACAACTAGGGAAAAGAGTAACCAAAACTAACCAACTACTGGAAACTGATACAACATCTACTCAAACAGATGCGGCCACTCACGCTGCATCTTCTCTTTCAGCTCCCAGGTAGCTTCTTCCCTACCATGTTTGCTCCATTGCACCATCACTAAAGGAATGGTTTTATTCCTCAACTGTTTCTCTTTTCTGTCAAGGATCTGTAAGGGATATTCAACGTAACTCAACGTCTGATCTAGCTCAACCTCGTCAGTTCTCAATACATGAGACGGATCTGGCTCATACATCCTCAAAATGGAAACATGAAAGACATCATGTAGAGAAGACAATTCTGGTGGCAACAACAGCCGATATGCCAAAGGGCCAATCCTCTCAACAAT
>KQ992551.1:55904-72723 GCA_001598015.1 Dorcoceras hygrometricum | reverse complement strand
AGCAACACCTGATTGCGAAAACACAGGTCTCACATCTCTCCACCACTAAAACACGATTTCGTCCTCGAAATCAACAAGTCCAGGAACAACTCAACTGAACCCAAGAGTTCAAGATAACTGAACAAACAACAAACGACAACTAGGGAAAAGAGTAACCAAAACTAACCAACTACTGGAAACTGATACAACATCTACTCAAACAGATGCGGCCACTCACGCTGCATCTTCTCTTCCAGCTCCCAGGTAGCTTCTTCCCTACCATGTTTGCTCCATTGCACCATCACTAAAGGAATGGTTTTATTCCTCAACTGTTTCTCTTTTCTGTCAAGGATCTGTAAGGGATATTCAACGTAACTCAACGTCTGATCTAGCTCAACCTCGTCAGTTCTCAATACATGAGACGGATCTGGCTCATACATCCTCAAAATGGAAACATGAAAGACATCATGTAGAGAAGACAATTCTGGTGGCAACAACAGCCGATATGCCAAAGGGCCAATCCTCTCAACAATTTCATACGGACCAACATAACGAGGGGCTAACTTTCCCTTGTGACCAAAACGCATAACACTTTTGAAAGGAGAAACTTTAAGGAAAACGAGATCACCAACCTGAAACTCTAGAGGTCTACGCCTCCTATTTGCATAACTGGCTTGGCGATCTTGGGCAGCTTCAATTCACTGTTGAATCAGATCTACATGATCCTTCATCTGCTGCACAAAATCTGGGGCAGACAGCTGCTTCTCCCACACTTCTTCCTAACATACAGACGATCTGCACTTCCTACCATACAATGCCTCAAACGGCGCCATACCAATCGTCACTTGTTAGCTGTTATTGTAGGAAAACTCAACCAAAGACAACGCGTCTTGCCAGTTACCACCAAAATCCATCACAACAGCTCTTAACATATCCTCCAACATCTGGATAGTTCTCTCAGATTGGCCATATGTCTGGGGGTGATATGCGGTACTCATAGCCAATCTGGTACCTAAAGCTGTTTGTAAACTCTTCCAAAACCTGGAAGTAAACCTTGGATCTCGGTCTGAAATAATCGAAACAGGAACACCGTGCAGTCTGACCACAAAATCTACGTAGAGCTTCGCCATTTTCTTCAAAGAAAACATCATCCCAGAGGGAATAAAATGTGCAGGCTTCGACAATCTGTCGATTACAACCCAAATCGCATCGCAACCTCTGCTGGAACGAGGTAAATGCGTCACAAAATCCATCGCTATGTGCTCCCAATTCCATTGGGGCACTTCCAAACTCTGCAACAGACCACCAGGTCTCATCCTTTCAGCCTTAACCTGCTGACAGTTCAAGCAACGAGCAACGAAACCAGCAACGTCACTATTCAAACCAGCCCACCAGAAGTGCGGCTTCAACGCATGGTACATCTTCCGTGCACCAGGATAAACACTGTGTCTACTGCAATGTGCTTGTCTAAGGATCTCCTCCCGAAGATCTATCAAGTTGGGCACAACCAACCGACCAAGGAAACGCAAACAACCATCAGACGAAACAGAATAGTCCTCAAGTTGACCAGCCCTGACCTTCAACTTCAACTCTTGGATGGAAGGATATGTCCTTTGAGCGGCTCTAATGCTCGAAATGATCTGTGGCTCTAAACACTGTGTCTACTGCAATGTGCTTGTCTAAGGATCTCCTCCCGAAGATCTATCAAGTTGGGCACAACCAACCGACCAAGGAAACGCAAACAACCATCAGACGAAACAGAATAGTCCTCAAGTTGACCAGCCCTGACCTTCAACTTCAACTCTTGGATGGAAGGATATGTCCTTTGAGCGGCTCTAATGCTCGAAATGATCTGTGGCTCAACTTGGAAAGAAGAAACCACCACATAGTCCTCAGCCGGGTAAAACCTCCAACCAGTAGTGCTAAGATGCTCACAGTCCTTAGAAATATACAGCGACGCAAGAATCTTTTCCGGAGCCTTACTGCTCAACGCATCAGCCACTACGTTAACTTTCCCAGGCTGGTACTTGATCTCACAATCAAAATCCTTTAGCAGCTCCATCCACCTACGCTGTCTCATATTTAAGTCAGGCTGCGAAAACAAATACTGCAAACTCTTGTGGTCCGAATACACCACAAACTGCTCGTCATACAGATAGTGGCGCCAAATCTTCAACGCAAAGACCACAACTGCTAGCTCCAGATCATGAACTGGGTATCGAGTCTCGTGCGGTTTCAACTGCCGTGAAGCATACGCAATGACTCGACCATGCTGCATCAACACACAGCCCAATCCATTGAGCGAAGCATCAGAACACACAACGTACCCACCTGAACCAGATGGCAAAGACAACACAGGCGCAATAGTCAAATTCTCCTTGAGCAATTGAAAAGCATTCTCGCATTGCTCAGTCCAAACGAATCGCTTGTATTTCTGAGTCAACTGAGTCATCGGTCTAGCTATACTAGAGAAACTGTGAGGCTCTCTGCTCACAAATAATCTTCTAATCTCATCGTATAGGCGTTTAATTAGCGTTTAATCTAACTTCAAATTTAAGTAGTGAAATCTGGAAGTATTTAAATTCGAATTTTTTTTTTTAAGTTGGTCTCAAAAGCTGGTCCTTGGTAACAATACAGCACTACGTTTGCGCTACAAGAACTATTTATTTATAAATGGAGCAAACCCGTACAATAGTTATTACATGTTGCGTTGCTAATACAAAAGCTGACCAGCAGTAGCAAAACCAGATTTCATGCTAACGCTAACGATATCAAAACTATGCTGTCAACATATGTCTAGTAGTTCTTCTTCTTGGTTGCTCTTCGTCTAGGTAGCCAGCCTTCACTACCCATGCCCAATTTAATTCAACTCTCACCTACCTGTTGTCATGCACACATACAAAGCAAAACAACAGTCGGATAAACTCTGATGAGAATCATCTCAGTATAATCAACAAGTACACGAAATCAAATAAATAGTTGCATAACAATATCTATCAATGCTAAAATGCAATAAATCTATCTCAGTTCTTCGTTCCAGAATTGATTCCATTTCTCATCAACACCATCAAGATTCGTATACGATCTTGACATGGATATCCATCTATCGAAGTTAACTCCAACTTCGAAAATCAGGTCATCTCAGTCCTGGGCATTAGAATCAATTCATATTCTCTTCGTGTGATGCAATTTCATGCAAATATAAAAGATCCACTACCTGTGATGGATCGACACACATAAAACTACAGTTCTAACTCAAGAACAGTAACTACAGAGTATGTGATTTCATCGGGATAACTCAAGAAATATCATTCCTTAGTAGTCTAATCCCTGACTTTCACTGTCAAATTATACCTTCGTTAAACTTCTTCTAATATTGCTTCGATTTTCTTGCAATTGTTCCCAGTAACTCACAGAGTCAAATCCTGAAGTCTGTAGCAAGAGTTACAAGGATTTCGAATTCAATCATATTTATAGGAGAAAATCTCTGCTTTTCTGCAGCATTTCCAATGTGTTCAATTCAAATTCCACGTGTCATGCTGAGTATTGATTTATCAATATAGGATAAACTCCCACCGCTTCAAAACCCAGCTTCTTCGATCAGTGCTTATAGCTTATCAACTGTTCTTCGTGATACAGAGCAATTCTCGCGACTGATGCTAACAATTCTTACGAATGGAAACTGTAGCTATATTCATTTGTTGAGATATCCAGTTGCAACAGAACCAGCTTTCACACCCAGTCGCAACATACCCAGCTTTCTCAACCAGATGTCATAACTAAACATAATAACCAGTCGCTGTATTTCAATATCAAAACGACGCTGTAACAAACCAACAACTGATTCCAGATCTCTACTGAAACAGCTGGTCACACTAAAATATTTCATCGACTGGTCCCGCTATCAATTCAAATGGTGTCGTATCGTAGTTCCTGTTTCACAAGTCGAAACGACATCGTGTTGTTCCCATGACTGGTCAAATCAGCAGATACAACAATCCACCAACTGGTTTCAAATCCAAAAGCTGGACAATCAGTTGTTGCTTCAAAAGTTGCGTTCCAACTAATTCAAACGACATCGCATAACTGACGTCATCAAATCCAGTCAATAACTCTCTCGTAAACCAGCAGCAAGCTACAGTAAAGTTGACTGGCGTTGACATCTGGAATCAACTACACGTATCGACTGGATCTTTCGTGTTATCAAAACGATACCGTTTCACCACACCCTTGCGTCAATTCACGCAACGCACCAGACTTCATCCAAAACGTCAGCGTTTTACTTCCAAGTGCTACGAAACCAACTCAGCCTTCAAATCTCAACCAGATTCCAAAGCCAAATCTTCATAATTCAACTATTGGTGTTTCCTGCTACGACTGGTTTCCTCCTCAAACAACAATAACCCGTCGTCTGGAACTCTAAATTTATTAATTCTCGATATAATAATCTCGGGCATTACAGAAACGCTCTATGAAACGACGGTAATAGCCAGCCAGACCCAAGAAACTACGAACCTCAGACACATTCCTAGGTCGCTCCCAGTTCAACAGCATCTACCTTACTGGGATCCACAGAAATGCCATCCGCTGAAATCACATGACCCAAAAACACGACGCGATCCAGCCAGAACTCGCATTTAGAAAATTTGGCATACAGCTGCGAGTCTCTCAACGTCTGAAGGACAACTCTCAGATGCTCCTTGTGCTCCAAAGGAGTCTTCGAATACACCAAGATGTCGTCGATGAACACTATCACAAACTGATCTATAAACTCGCGAAATACTCGGTTCATCAAATCCATGAAGACTGCAGGATCATTGGTCAATCCGAAAGGCATCACCAGAAACTCAAAATGCCCGTACCTAGTACGAAAAGCAGTCTTCGCGACATCTTGATCTCTAACTCTCAGCTGACGGTACCCTGAACGTAGATCGATCTTCGAATATTTAGCAGAACCTTGCAACTGGTCAAACAAGTCGTCGATCCTCGGCAACGGGTACTTATTCTTAACAGTAACTTTGTTCAGCTGACGAAAGTCAATGCACATTCTCATTGTGCCATCCTTCTTCTTGACAAACAAGATAGGCGCTCCCCACGGCGACATGCTAGGTCTGATAAAACCTTTCTCCAGCAAATCATCCAGTTGCACCTTGAGCTCTCTCAACTCAGCAGACGCTAAACGATATGGTGCATGCAAAATCGGAGTTGTGCTAGGCACCAACTCAATACTAAAGTCAATCTCCCTCTTCGGAGGAAAACCAGGAATCTCCTTCGGAAACACATCAGGAAAATGGTGCACCACTGGAACGTCGCTGAGCTGCACATGCGAAGAAGAAGAAGATGCATCCAATGCGTAAATCATAAAACCCGTGTTCTCCGCTGACAACAAGCTGAACATCTCCATCGTTGAGATCAACGGAATCTTTGACTGGGAATCAGCTCCGTAGAAATTCCATTTCTCACCGGACTGAGGCCTAAAACGCACGATCCCATGGAAACAATCCACGGAGGCCTTATAGCTAGACAACACGTCCATTTCCACTATGCAGTCGAAATCCCACAACATCAAACGAATCAAATTCGCTACTAGCACATGCTCACCAAAACTCAGAACGCTATTCAGCAAAACCTCTTGGGAGTACAAGCTCGCACCGCCAGGAGTAGAGACAGACACAACATCGCGCAACGAAGTGGTATGCAAACCATGCTCGACCACAAAGGCATCAGAAGTAAACGAATGCGATGCGCCAGTGTCAAACAACACTCGTGCAGGAAAATCAAAGACAAGGCATGTACCTGAAATCACCCTGCTCGGCGTCTCCTCCGCTTGCTCCCTAGTCATAGCGTTCGCTTGAGCATGTTGGGGTCCAAAGAAATGCTGCTGAGACGACTGTCCGAAACACGACGGACCAGGCAACTGGAACGGCCTAAACTGCATCTATCCAACCCTAGGCTGCGGAAACTGATGGGAACGACCCCTAGACGATCCTCCTTGACCCTGAGGTGGGGCTGCGGCTTGCTGCGATCCAGCCGACGGACTCACCCTCGCGAAATTCCCATACTGACCATATATATTACAAGAGCCCTGCATACCAACGCACTGAGTCGACGAATGTTTGCCTCCACAGAAACCACAGAACTCTGCCCTAGAACCACTGCTACCAGAGCTACCAGACCCAGAAGAACCAGAACCAGACTTCTTCTTAAACTGATGGCCACGAGGTCGGAACCTCTGGCGGCCAGACTGCTGAGCCAACTGCTGCTGCTGCTGGGGTTGATGAGCTGACTGAGAAGACTGCGCTCCCTGAACAGCGGGACGACCACCCTGACCACCCTGAGGCCTAACACGCGACCTCCGGCTCCGCAGACTTTCCTCAATGTCGATTGCATTATCCACTTCTTCAGCATAAGTCTTCGGTTTGCTCGTCAACACGATCGAATACAGCTCTTCGTTCAAACCCTCAATAAACTTAGTCCTCTTGGCCCTCTCCCGACCAGAAACATGTGGTACATACGCCAAAAGAGAAGAAAACAACCGAGCATACTCACGCACCGACATCGTACCTTGCTCCAAATGATCGAACTCTCGCTCACGAGCATTCACGTACGACTCCGAGACGTATTCCTGCCGAAAGGCAGAAACTATCCCAAGAAATCTCCACACCGGTCTCCTCTAGCGTCCTCGAAGTGCCACGCCACCAACGCTCCGCACTCTTCCTCAGCTGGAAGGTTGCCAAACTCAACCGAAGCACATCATCGTACTGAACACGATCAAACAAACCAGTGATGTGGCGTAGCCACGAATCCGCGTCCTCTCTAGACTCGTCACCGTTGAAAATCTGGGGACTCATCCTTTGGAACCTAGCCATCACAATATCCATGCTCTCCACAGGGGTTGCCAAGTCATCAACCTCATCCTCCTCGCACCTACCACGACCCCGAGAAGGAATACTATGCTGATAGTCATTCTGTCCTTCGGATTCCTGAAACTGCCCCTACCTCTAGCTCTACATCTAGGCGGCATCTACGAAGGCACTAAACAAGATAAGGTAACACAAAATAGGTACATCATAGAATCACATAAGACAACAATATGCAGCACATAATCATATAGTCAAGAACACGCAACACACACACATTGTTCCTAGACTCAAGTGTGATCAATGAAATCGAGCTTATCCCAGCTTAAGCTCTGATACCAAAATGTCAGGCCTCGTGCTCACATCAGAGTTAAATCACGCAAAACATAGCGGAAGCAACTAAAAAGTGGTTAAAATTTTTGCTTTTGGCCTGACGGTTTAAAACAATATAATTTAAAATACGTCAATACTCAAAATAATCCCAGTTGCACAACAAGCAAGAGCTACAAGCCACAATAAACCAGTATAGCATAAAACATGCACCAAGTACCTGACAACAACCACAACTGAATACAACACAAGTACTGATAGACTACTAGCTATATAGGTCTAAGAATCACCCGGGACATCTCACACGCAGTGATACCAGTGCATATAAATACTATACATAATTGGGACACTATATCCACCTCCTGGGGCACCTCCAGCCGGGCCAACTCCACGACCAGCTGAGTAACCTGGAAACCCTGAACAACAACAGGCAAACAAAAAAACCAAGCCCCAGAGGGACATGGGGTCATACCCCAGTACGGAGAGCAACTATAAAACAGCAGTAAGCAGCAAGGATAAAATGCAGATGCTATTCATGAAGAACGGGACATCAGTCAAAGGCTACAACCGAAGAAAGGAGCCAAAGGACTCAAACATAGCTCAACGAAATCTGCAAAGGATATGTGGCCACGGTGTGTGTAGGACATGTGGGCGCTACCCACTCACCCCTACTCGCATACCCTTACCAGATGCATTAACAGCTCAACCTGTCGCTGCCCAACCTATGAACTGTGGTAGTTAGCCACCCGGCGCATAGGGGCTAACTGATCCCAGTAGGGAGATGAGAGTGCGGTATTGCAGCTCGCCCTCGCATCCTGGTAAGAAACAGAGCAACAACAAGGCATGGCTGCAACAACTGAATGGAATATGCGTGTATGCAACAGCTAACAAAACAGATAACATAAAACATATGCGACAGCAACCATACATGGCAATTCACACAAACAGCAACGTCACAATTTATCCAAGCCATAATCACGCTGAATTACAAGCTCCAAATCCATACCTCGATATTTTGTGCAACAATTACCACACATGGGGTCCTGAAATCTGATATATAACCTGAACGAAGCAACAAAGCATAATTCTCAAGGGACGGTAAACACAGAACTAACGGCTGGGAGCTACAACTCAAACCAGCAATTATCCTACCTAAGCTACCCAAGCTACCTACATCGATACCATACTTAAGAGGTTTTCTATGGAAGAGTCCAAGAGAGGACACCTACCTATGTGCCACGGGGTCACTCTATCCAAGTCTATGTGTCCAAAGACTGATGAGGAGATAGAGAGTATGGCACGTGTACCATATGTCTCGGCAATAGGTAGTATTATGTATGGCATGATCTCGACTAGACCGGATGTCGCATATGCTCTGAGTTTCACGAGCCGCTACCAGGCCAACCCCGGCCAATTGCATTGGAAGGCTGTGAAGGATATTCTTAAGTACTTACGAAGGACTAAGAATATGTTCATGGTCTATGGGGGTGGTGAACTGAGACTGGAAGGCTACACTGATTCTAGCTTCCAGTGTGACGTGGATGATTCGAAATCAACCTCTGGATTTGTATTCATGTTCAATGGTGATGCTGTCTCTTGGAAGAGTTCCAAACAAGACACCATTGCGGATTCAACCACTGAGGCTGAGTACATTGCAGCATCAGTTGCTGCTAAGAAGGCCGTTTGGATAAGGAATTTCGTCCAAGAGTTGGGCGTCATTCCTAATGGAGTTGGTCCAGTCCCAGTGTACTGCGACAACATGGGTGCCGTTGCGCAAGCAAAGGATCCTAGGTCTCACCAAAGATCCAAACACATACTGAGGAAATACCACATAATCCGGGATATTGTGGCTAGAGGTGACATAGCAGTTGAGACAGTCGCCTCTGCAGACAACGTTGCTGATCCACTTACGAAACCCTTGCCTGGACCGTTGTTTGACAAATATCACGAAACAATGGGACTGCGTCTGATGAGTAGTTGGCTTTAGGGCAAGTGGGAGATTGTTAGAGTAGATGCCCAACTAGCCAACCTGTGGCGTGTGGGTTTATAGACTCTTGTATATGACAATCTTTATATATGATATTCACATTTATTATATGGCATTCTTTACTTTCATTGTGTGTATGATGATTTACAATTGCGTTGAGTAAAGACCTAGAATACACTAAAGTGTATGTTAGATGTGATAGTGGGTATGACGGCTATCAAGAAACACATCTAATAGTCGCTGTGTATTCTGAACATGTTCCTAGTCGATTGGGCCGTCAAAATGAGGATAAGGCCGCCCGAGTTCGAGACTAGTATCTGCGATGCGAAGTACCATGTTTCATTGGTAGGGAGCATTGTGATGTTCTGAGCATGCAGATAGATAGTGACCTGGTGATCTATCAAACTACCCTCGTTCGGACTTTCCAAGTGGTTACCATTTGTCGAGTGGATAAGTCCGAGGTCTTGGTTGTACTGATTAGTCCTCACGACTCGAAACGTCATTGAGAGTCTACATGATAGGCGTCTCGCTTTGACCCGTTTGCCGACTCACTTGGGGTCATAAGGCGTCGGGATTGGGTGAGACCCCGATGCATGTAGGAGTCGATGCATCGTTGTCGAGGATCACCGCTCGCAGACATGCGTGGATATCCTATGCTATCTGAGGGGATAATAGTGTATAAATCTCTTGCCAGAGTACTAGAAGTGTTTTAGGTAAATGTGTTTATCTAGTTACACTTGTGATGTCACTATTCGATCTCCAAGATGTACGCATTTAGCGACTCTCGATTTACCAATGGTCGTTGATCTGATCGGGATATATTGATTGAAAGGACCGTACTGTACGCTAACCACGACCAACTGGTTCTTTTCCGGAATTGTGATTCCGGAGCCACAATGGT
The DNA here is from genome assembly GCA_001598015.1 of Dorcoceras hygrometricum. NCBI lineage: Eukaryota > Viridiplantae > Streptophyta > Magnoliopsida > Lamiales > Gesneriaceae > Dorcoceras > Dorcoceras hygrometricum. The sequence continues at coordinate 62,666 of KQ992551.1, read as the reverse complement.
TGTGGGCCCACGGCTAGTTGTATCCCTGAACCATTGAGGGTCACACAAGTACTGGATTTGATATTCCCGCACGGATACTCAGAGGTCAAATCGTGATTTGCCGATGTTGAGGGGAAAACGGTCATTTTGCACTGGGTTCTGAAAAATGGTTTTTCAGATCATAGTATTCAGTTTTGGAAACTGAGTCGATCGGTCCGATCTGATCGGCGATCGGAGTTATAATGAAGTCTCGGTGATGGGGATGAACTGAATGTTCATCCGTTGGACCCGGGCCCGTTGGGCCGGTCCAAGTCCACCTTTAATTCTACTTAAGGTAGAATTAAGCCTAGACTTCAAAACACTTGATCATTAGACTCTAAACCCTAACCCTAAGCATCAATAGCCGCCGCCCTTCCTCTCCTCCCCTCATGTCGCCGCCGCCGCCGCCACTTGTCGCCGCCGTTCGCCGGACTTGTTCCGGCTAGTTTTTCGAGGAGAATCCGTTGGCGATAAAATCCTTCAGCCTTCTAGTGCAGGCTGATTGGAGGGAGATCGGTTCCGGTCGTGGACCTGATTGACGGATCTACGGCCACCTACCTTGAAGAGCCGGCGTTCTTGTAATTCCGGTTGGATCCAGGCACGAGTTGCCAGCAAGGTATTCCTTTAAAACACCCTATGAATGTCATAGCATGTTTTGTTTATATCGTATTGATCGTCTCCCGGCACATATTTTGTTCTTCCGCTGCCTCGCCGGGGGGCGTGATCTGGATCCCAACAGTGGTATCAGAGCCAGGTTTTCGGATCTGATCAATACAATTGTGCCTTAATTGTATCTAACCTTGAAATTTCAGATTGGATCATCAAAAATTCGAGAACCGCGGCCACGCCACCGCCGCATGCGGCGGCGCCCCTCCCTCCCTCCGTGCGCACATGCGCACGCGACAACCATGCTCGCTGGCCGCGCATGGCGGTTGGAATATGGCGCTGCACGACGCGCACCCGTTGCGCACGAGGCGGCCGAGAGTTGCCGCCACTCCTCGCGCGCGCGATGCGCGCTGGCCGCCCAACTGCGGTGCGCTGGCCGCACGATTGGCGCGAGGTGGACGGCCGCTGGTCGCGAGGGGTTGCACGCTTGCTGGCGCTGTGGTGCGACGACGTTGCGCCGTGGCCGACCCGAGTGTTGCGCCGCTGCTGGTCGATGATGGTGCGCACTGGTTGCGCAAGCTTCACGTCGCTGAGGCGCGCTGTTGCGCGCGGCGTCGTGCGCTGCCGCCGCGATTTTTGTGGTGGTGGCGCCGTCGCCGGCCACCGCTCCGGCGAAGCTCCGGCGATGTCGTGACGGCTAATTTCCTCTAGGGTTTGGTTCGGGCCTATCCCGGGCAGCCCGTGAAGTTTTCGGGCCGGTATGCGATATTGGGCCCGTTTTGGTCGATTTTGAAATTTTGAGATTTTTGGGCCTAGAATTGTTTTAAGCCCAATTTGATACAATTAAAATTAGCAAAATGTGATTTTAATTATGAAATATGATTTTATAATGAAATATGATTTTGTTGATCAAAATTTGATTTTATCGGCAAAATACAATTTTATTATAAAATACGATTTCGTAATTAAAATATGATTTTGCGATAAATAATTAGATTATTTAATTTATGCATGTTAATTGGATTATCTGCATGATTGGGGTGATCGAGAGTCGTGCCCAATTTGTTAGGTGTATGCGATAGGTTTTTGTGATTCGGTTTTGTAATATATTTTGATTATCATTTGAAGTGGGCCTGTTTGTGGCCCATTCCCACCCCTTGATAAATGTATCCCTTATATGTCATGGTATTTAAATGTAAATTACTAGATTTAGTGGCTTTGAGAAGACAAAGTATGCTGCTGACATACTTTTTCATCTCAAAGAGCTATACGGGGAGAAATCTCGACATGAGTGGTTCACGGCTATCAAGGAGCTGATGACGAGCCGCATGCGCGATGGGACTTCGGTCCGCGAGCATGGGGTTCATATGATTGGGCTCGTTGAAAAGCTGTCGGGCCTTGATATCGCACTTCCACACGAGCTGTCTGTGGATGTACTTCTCCTCTCACTGCCTGCTGCATTTGACCCCTTTGTGGTCAACTTCAACATGAACAAGCTGGAAGCCACCCTCGAAGAGGTGGTTAACATGCTCGTAGTGTTCGAAGGGACCATAAAGAAGGAAAAACCCGTCTTCCTTCTGGGTTCTTCTTCCTCTACGAAGAAGGGGCCCAGACGCAAGAGCAAGAAGCGTTCTGCTCCTGCGAAAGAGGAGAAGTCCGCCAAGAAGCCAAAGGCAAAGGCTTCTAAACCAAACAAGAGCGAGGATGTTTGCCACCACTGCCACATGGCTGGGCATTGGAGGAGGAACTGCAAGGAGTACCTCGAGCAGTTGCGAACTGCAAAAGGTATGTTCTATATTGAAATAAAGATGTCTCTTAATTCGACTTCTTGGGTACTTGATACCGGATGTGGATCTCATATCTGCAATGATTTGCAGGTGATGACAAGAAGCCGACGTCTGAGAGAGGGTGAGACCCACTTGAGGCTTGGCAATGGAGCAAGGGTTGCTGCTATAGCTATAGGAGATGTTTATTTATTTCTGTCTTCTGATTTTAAGTTGTTATTGAGAAACGTTTTATTTGTTCCCGAATTAATAAAGAACATTATTTCTGTTTCTATGCTTGATAGTGATGGATATTCTTGTATGTTTGCTAATTAGATTTGCAATATTTACAAGAATGAATGTTTAATCGTAATTGGGGAACGCGAAAACGATTTGTACACCTTAAATTTAAAAGACGTTCCAACTCGCGATGTCGAAGCACATACAACAACGATTAAACGGAAACACGATAACTTAAACCCAGCACAACTTTGGCACGCTAGGCTAGGTCACATTTCCCTAAGTAGGATGAACAAGTTAGTTAGGAGTGACCTGTTTGATCTGTCAGACATCAACTCCCTACCGACTTGTGAATCTTGTCTTAAAGGAAAGATGACCAAGCAACCCTTCAAGGGCAAGGGTGAGCGTTTATTGGATTTGATCCATACTTCATCACCTTAACGATAATTACTCTAGGTATGGGTACTTGTACTTGATGAAGTACAAGTCTGAATCTTTTGAAATGTTCAAAGAATTCAAGGCTGAAGTAGAAAATCAATTAGGCAAAAGTATTAAAGCACTTCGATCCGATCTAGGTGGTGAATACTCAAGTGCTGAGTTTCAAGACTATCTGAAAGAGAATGGGATTCTCTCACAGTGGACCCCTCCGGCCACACCACAGCTCAATGGTGTAGCAGAGCGTCGTAATAGGACCTTGTTGGACATGGTTCGATCTATGATGAGCTTCACTGAGCTTCCTACCTCGTTTTGGGGCTATGAGCTCGAAACGGCGGTAATGTTGTTAAACAATGTCCACACCAAGGTAGTGTATAAGACACCGTATGAGATATGGATGGGCAAACCACCCAAGTACTCATTTATGAGGATTTGGGGATGTCCTGCTTACGTGAAGCAGACAGTGGGAGATAAGCTGGATACGAGATCCATCTTATGCTACTTCATTGGGTATCCAAAGAATTCCATTGGATACTACTTCTACTATCCGAGCTAAACAAAAGTGTTTGTTTCTAGGAATGCCACCTTTATGGAAAGGGAATTTCTACTTGATAGAAAGGGCAAAATAGTAGAACTCGAAGAGGTTCGAGATCCAATCAAAGTACCAGGTGAGTCTCCTGCACCTGCAGAGCCAATACCAGAAATGGTCGCACCTAGGAGGTACGAAAGGATTCCTAGGGCTCCTGAGAGATATGGTTTTCTCCTTGAAGATGATCAAGGTGATCAAGTTGTTGGATCTGATCCAAGAACTTTCAAGGAGGCAATTTCCGATGCTGATTCTAATTTGTGGCTTGAAGCAATGCAGTCTGAGTTTGACTCAATGCATGCTAACCAAGTTTGGACTCTGGTTAACCCTCCCGAAGAAATTGTTCCTATTGGGTGCAAATGGGTGTACAAGAGGAAACTTGGGCCTGATGGTAAGGTAATGACCTACAAGGCGCGACTGGTCGCAAAAAGTTACACTCAAAGGCAAGGTGTTGACTATGATGAAACCTTCTCGCCAGTCGCAATGTTCAAGTCAATTAGAATTTTGTTAGCCATAGCCACATGGTACAACTATGAGATATGGCAAATGGATGTGAAAACTGCGTTTTTTTTTTGATGATCAGGGTGATCAAGTTGTTGGATCTGATCCAAGAACTTTCAAGGAGGCGATTTCCGATGCTGATTCTAATTTGTGGCTTGAAGCAATGCAGTCTGAGTTTGACTCGATGCATGCTAACCAAGTTTGGACTCTCGTTAACCCTCCCGAAGGAATCGTTCCTATTGGGTGCAAATGGGTGTACAAGCGGAAACTTGGGCCTGATGGTAAGGTAATGACCTTCAAGGCGCGACTGGTCGCAAAAAGTTACACTCAAAGGCAAGGTGTTGACTATGATGAAACCTTCTCGCCAGTCGCAATGTTCAAGTCAATTAGAATTTTGTTAGCCATAGCCACATGGTACAACTATGAGATATGGCAAATGGATGTGAAAACTGCGTTCCTTAATTGAAACATTAAGGAAGAGATCTATATGACGCAGCCTGAGGGTTTCACATCTGTTGGAAGCGAGCATAAGGTATGCAAGCTTCAGAGATCGATCTACGGTCTCAAACAAGCATCGCGAAGTTGGAACCTGAGATTCGATGAAACAATTAAGGAATTTGGTTTCATCAAGAATCCCGAGGAGCCATGTGTTTACAAGAAGGTAGTTAAAAGCGCTGTGACATTTCTCGTACTTTATGTTGACGACATTCTACTCATTGGGAATGATGTAGGAATGCTGCAGTCAACTAAAGTATGGTTGTCTAGTAGATTTTCGATGAAGGACATGGGTGAAGTATCCTATATTCTTGGAATACAGATCTATCGGGATAGATCTAAACGGATGCTCGGACTCACCCAAGCTACCTACATCGATACCATACTTAAGAGGTTCTCTATGGAAGAGTCCAAGAGAGGACACCTACCTATGTGCCACGGGGTCACTCTATCCAAGTCTATGTGTCCAAAGACTGATGAGGAGATAGAGAGTATGGCACGTGTACCATATGCCTCGACAATAGGTAGCATTATGTATGGCATGATCTCGACTAGACCGGATGTCGCATATGCTCTGAGTGTCACGAGCCGCTACCAGGCCAACCCCGGCCAATTGCATTGGAAGGCTGTGAAGGATATTTTTAAGTACTTACGAAGGACTAAGAATATGTTCATGGTCTATGGGGGTGGTGAACTGAGACTGGAAGGCTACACTGATTCTAGCTTCCAGTGTGACGTGGATGATTCGAAATCAACCTCTAGATTTGTATTCATGTTCAATGGTGGTGCTGTCTCTTGGAAGAGTTCCAAGCAAGACACCATTGCGGATTCAACCACTGAGGCTGAGTACATTGCAGCATCAGCTGCTGCTAAGGAGGCCGTTTGGATAAGGAATTTCGTCCAAGAGTTGGGCGTCATTCCTAATGGAGTTGGTCCAGTCCCGGTGTACTGCGACAACACGAGTGCCGTTGCGCAAGCAAAGGAGCCTAGGTCTCACCAAAGATCCAAACACATACTGAGGAAATATCACATAATCCAGGATATTGTGGCTAGAGGTGACATAGCAGTTGAGAAAGTCGCCTCTACAGACAACGTTGCTGATCCACTTACGAAACCCTTGCCTGGACCGTTGTTTGAAAAATATCGCGAAACAATGGGACTGCGTCTGATGAGTAGTTGGCTTTAGGGCAAGTGGGAGATTGTTAGAGTAGATGCCCAAGTAGCCAACCTGTGGCGTGTGGGTTTATAGACACTTATATATGACAATATTTATATATGATATTCGCATTTATTATATGACATTCTTTACTTTCATTGTGTGTATGATGATTTACAATTGCGTTGAGTAAAGACCTAGAATACACTAAAGTGTATGTTAGATGTGATAGTGGGTATGACGGCTATCATGAAACACATCTAATAGTCACTGTGTATTCTGAACATGTTCCTAGTCGATTGGGCCGTCAAAATGAGGATAAGGCCGCCCGAGTTCGAGACTAGTATCTGCGATGCGAAGTACCATGTTTCATTGGTAGGGAGCATTGTGATGTTCTGAGCATGCAGATAGATAGTGACCTGATGATCTATCGAACTACCCTCGTTCGGACTTTCCAAGTGGTTACCATTTGTCGAGTGGATAAGTCCGAGGTCTTGGTTGTACTGATTAGTCCTCACGACTCGAAACGTCATTGAGAGTCTACATGATAGGCGTCTCGCTTTGACCCGTTTGCCGACTCACTTGGGGTCATAAGGCGTCGGGATTGGGTGAGACCCCGATGCATGTAGGAGTCGATGCATCGTTGTCGAGGATTCACCGCTCGCAGACATGCGTGGATATCCTATGCTATCTGAGGGGATAATAGTGTATAAATCTCTGGCCAGAGTACTAGAAGTGTTTTAGGTAAATGTGTTTACCTAGTTACACTCGCGATGTCACTATTCGATCTCCAAGATGTACGCATAGCTATCGGATCTTTAGCGACTCTTGATTTACCAATGGTCGTTGATCCGATCGGGATATATGGATTGAAAGGACCGTACTGTACGCTAACCACGACCAACTGGTTATTGCAGGCACTATCAGTGATACCTAGGGGATCATGGGGCAATATTGCTAGA
>KQ992551.1:25706-44388 GCA_001598015.1 Dorcoceras hygrometricum | reverse complement strand
CATGCTCAGAACATCACAATGTTCCCTACCAATGAAACATGGTACTTCACATCGGAGATGCTAGTCTCAAGCTCGGGCGGCCTTATCCTCATTTTGACGGCCCAATCGACTAGGAACGAGTTCAGAATACACAGTGACTATTAGATGTGTTTCATGATAGCCATCATATCCACTATCACATCTAACATATACTATGGTGCATTCTAGGTCTTTATCCAACACAATTGTTAGCATTATAACATAATGAAAATAAAGAATGCCATAAAGAAATGCGTATTTCATAAATAAAGATCGTTATACACAAGAGTCAATAAAACCCACACGCCACAAGTTGACTAGTTGGGCATCTACTCTAACACCTGGTGCGTCATCAACGGAAAGTTAAAATGGAGGGTGTCATCACAATCCTCGTTACCAAGCGTTCAGCCACAGCATCTGAGGGGCGGGAGCGACCCGGTGCGTTCTCAATGATCTCCTCGTGAGTGTGTTACCTCAAACACCACCCCACGAGTTCACAAGATACAACGGAAATATAGTACAACAGGCTGCCAATCAAATCTGAAGGCCCAAAATTAATGCATATGCTCGATGTCATGTCATAAATGGAATCACAGAAACCATATGTAAACATAGGCAACAACATTCTGCATTCGAACACATAGCACATAATCAGACTCTGCAAAAGCTGTAACTACACGTTCCATCCGTACCTCACAGCTGATTACCAACAATACCTCAACCAAGCACACTGGACGAACATCTCACACACACGCCTAAACAAAACGCGCAAGCTGAAGACAACGGATGGAGGCCACAAGTCCAGTGCTTGCTGAACAGGGTGGAGAAATCACGATAGAAGCTCCAAAGTCTACCAAACATTCTGGAAGTTTACAACAGACCGCGTTGTATCCTACAACCCAAAAACAACTACAATAGATCACTATCTGATGGACAACCAAAAAAAGAAAGCTGTGGAAGCTCGTCGAAAAACTGGCCTAGAGCAGTCAGCTCAGACATGCTCAATTCAACACCACAGATAATGATACCGCCTTCAATTTAAATCTAGGGACAAAAAACCATCACTTACAGCTCACGGTTATCTGAACTAAAGAGCCAATAGGTTGGAAGGTGCAAAAAATGGCACACCTAGCTAACGTTGATCTCCTTCTCCGGCCAACCACGGGCCTCAAGACTGGTCGGGAAAATACGGGTTTGGAGAGAGGATTATGATGGTACAAATCTTTCTCCAAACTGAGCCGTCTATCTCCGGCTATCGTGAAATGTATGAGGGTCTGGTGAATAGTGACAAGGGTTTCAAGGGGTATAAGCTCGGGATCTCAAGAACTCATGATATAACTTGTCCAAAGAAATGGCTAACACTTGAATTTATAACTTGGAAAATATTCTAAGTACCCCGGCACAAAAAAAGCCCCGAACTGATCTACAGTGGAAACAGATCAGCGTGGACCTCTAAGCTGACCTCCAGCTCAGGACGTCATGGCCTATTCTAAGCTGAATCCCAGCCCAGGACAGCTTATACTAGACCAGCTCAGGTTTAACAGCACACATTACACAACCAGCTTAGCGCTCCTATATCAGCACAACACTATCAGGTCAGCTTAGTGCTATAATGTCAGTACAGTACCATCAGGTCAGCTCAGTTCTATACTAACAATTCAGTTCACACTTGAACTGTTTCATTCAAATCAACTCACGCCCGATTTGATCCAATCCAAGATGATTACTTCGATGTGATGTTCCAGAACCTCACAATCAGATTTCATCCACATGCAGAGCTAGTCCTGATCATTGTTCATGAAAAAATCCTTAAACTAAACAACATCCAATCTCCCAGATAATATTTTAATAAAACAGTATACAAATAAACTTCGAATCACCATCATCAATCCAACTATATAGGGCATCCATTGGAAATGACCCAATAAATATATATATATTATACAAATATCTAGGACACTCGACTCCCTAAGGAATTTCACTAGCCGAGGCTCCTCCTGGTGCAGCTGAGCCACCTGGACGACCTGCAATGGTCATCAACATGACCAAAACAGCCCTAAAGGGAAAAGGTCAAACCCCAGTACAAAGAACATATGTAACGACCACAGTTTTCAAATCTCGAAATTTTCAAAGTTTACGGGGTAAAATTGAAAGGACTCAAAAATCGTAGCAGATAAAAATCAATTAACCGAATAATGTTGGGACTAAAGCACAATTGCATAGAAATTTCAGCTCGCGACTATGAAGAAAGCAAATCAAGACTTTAAATATGTGTGATATATTTATAAACTTAACAAGGTAGCTTTGTACAACACACATAGAGTTACAAATTCTTTACAAACCTATAACACTAAAATCTAAGTTGAACAAAATAGGAAATAAGTACTAGCACGAAAACGCAGGTTCCACAATAAACACCTCTTATCTAATCCAGCCTGCGCCACCAGCAACTTCTAAACCCGATCACCAGCACATAGGAAACTAGTAAGCCTAGAGACTCAGAAAGTAAATATGGATATTGTTGGCGCAACGGCGGATCCGGATCCCGCTCCAAGGGCACAACCGAAGAATTTAAAATTTTGATCCCAGGAACGGTCAATACACCTAAACAATAATCTAAACATTCGTAAGATGTTTAAAAGATTACCTTGCAGGCGTCTAGGCGTCTGGCTCCGACCAGTTCCACTAGGGAATTGGCACTTCAACTGTTGAACAGCTATGGCCTCCTAATCCGGTCCACGACCAGAATCTCAATTTCTTTGTTGGTTTGCACTAGAAAACCAACGAAAGTTTCGCGAACGGAATATCCTCGCCGAGATGGTCGGAACAGATTTTGATGGCGGTGGCAGGCGGCAACGGCGACGGGTGGCGACGACGGAGGTGTGCGGCGACGACGGCGGCGCGGCGAAGGGGAGGAGGAGAAGGGAAAGGAAAAATATAACTGAAGGGAGAACACTCAATCCAACTTGGAGAGTTGTCCCAAATTTTTGTGCGAGTAAAATGAATACACCAAGGCTCATATTTATAGATTTTCCATGTGCTTAAACCAGGTTAATGGGCTTGGGTCGGGCCTAGGCCTAGTGAACATTGGTTTCAAGTCCATCGTTTTGGCTTCATCATAATCACAATCGACGATCAGATCCTACCGATCTACACAGTTTATAAAATTGAACATTATGATGTGAAAACAATTTTTCAGACCACCTAATCCAAAATAGCAGTTAGGCCCCTATCAGCTTTAAGGATAGTCATACTAGCCAGTTTAGAAAATCTCATTTCCACCCTCAGTTAATTTTAGGAAGTCACATTTCCATCCTTCCTCCTACTATACTCAATAAATTGAGCTTAATTTCCGTACGGGAATTGAGAAACCAGTACTTGTGTGACCCTCAATGGTTCAGGGATACAGCTAGCTGTGGGCTCACAACTTTTGTGACTCCGAAAAATTATTTTCGGACTTACCCATCGTATCATGATAAAGAATCTAGCAACATCGCCCCATGATCCCGTAGGTATCACTGATAGTGCCTTCAAGAACCACTCGGTCATGGTTAGCGTACACTACGGTCCTTTCAACTCAAATATTTTGATCAGATCAACGACATTGGTAAATTGAGAGTCGTAGAGATCCAATAACCATGCATATATCTTGGAGATCAAATAGTGACATCGCATGTGTTACTAGGTAAACCCATTTATCCAAAACACATCTAGTACTCTGGCCAGATATTTGTCACACTATTATCTCTTAGATAGCATAGGATATCCACGCACAAGGGCGAGCGGTAAATCCTCGACAACGAAGCATCAACTCCTACGTGCATCGGGACCTCACCAAACCCGGCCACCCGATGACCCCACCTGAGTCGATAAATGGGTCAAAGTGAGGCACCTATCATGTAGAGTCTCAATGACGTTTCGAGTAATGAGGACTAATCTGTACAACCAAGACCTCGAACTTAATCCACTGGACAAATTATAACCACTTGGAAAGTCCGAACGAGGGTAGTTCGAAAGATCACCAGGTCACTATCCATCTGCATGCTCAGAACATAACTATGTTCCCTACGAATGAAACATAGTACTTCGCATCGTAGATGCTAGTCTCAAGCTCGGGATGGTCCAATCGACAAGGAACTAGTTTAGAATACATAGTGACTATTAGATGTTTTTCATGATAGCCATCAAATCCACAATCACATCTAACATACACTATAGTGCATTCAAGGTCTTTATCCAACAATTGTAATCATAATAATGAAGATAAAGAATGCCATAAAAGAATGCAAATTTCATAAATAAAGATTGTTTTACATAGAGTCAACAAGAACCCACACGCCACAAGTTGATAGTTGGACACCTACTCTAAAAATCTCCCACTTGCCTTAAAGCCAACTACTCATCAGACGTAGTCCCATTGCTTAACGATGAGTGCATTCAAGGTCTTTATCCAACAATTGTAATCATAATAATGAAGATAAAGAATGCCATAAAAGAATGCAAATTTCATAAATAAAGATTGTTTTACATAGAGTCAACAAGAACCCACACGCCACAAGTTGATAGTTGGACACCTACTCTAAAAATCTCCCACTTGCCTTAAAGCCAACTACTCATCAGACGTAGTCCCATTGCTTAACGATGTTTTTCAAACAATGGTCTTGGCAAGGGATTCGTAAGTGGATCAACGATGTTGTCTGTAGAGGCGAATTTCTCAACTTCTATGTCACCTCTAGCCACAATATCCCGGATTATGTGGTATTTCCTCAGTATATGTTTGGATCTTGGTGAGTCCTAGGTTCTTTTGCTTGCACAACGGTACCCATGTTGTCACGGTACACCAGGACTGGACCAACTCCTTCAGGAATCACACCCAACTATTGGACGAATCCTCATCCAAACCGCCACTTTAGCAGCAGCCGATGCTGCAATGTACCCAGCCTCAGTTGTTGAATCCGTGATGGTGTCTTGCTTGGAACCCTTCCAAGAGACAGAACGACCATTGAGCAATCCAGAGGTTGACTTCGAATCGTTCACATCGCATTGGAATCTAGAATCAATGTTGCCATTTAATTTCAGTTCACCACCCCATATACCATGATCATATTCTTAGTCCTTCGTAAGTACTTAAGAATATCTTTCACAGCCTTCCAATGCATTTGGTCGGGGTTGGCTTGGTATCGGCTCCTGACACTTAGAGCATATGCGACATCCGGTCTAGTCGAGATCATACCATACATAATACTACCTATTGCCGAGGCATATGGCACACGTGTCATACTCTCTATCTCCTCATCAGTCTACGGACACATACACTTAGATAGAGTGACCCCACGGCACATAGGTATGTTTCCTCTCTTGGACTCTTCCATAGAGAACCGCTTAAGTATGGTATCGATATAGGTCGCTTGGGTGAGTCTGAGCATCCTTTTCGATCTATCTCTATAGATCTGTATTCCTAGAATATAGGATGCTTCACCCATGTCCTTCATCGAGAATCTACTAGATAACCATACTTTAGTTGACTGCAGCATTCCTACATCATTCCAAATGAGTAGAATGTCATCAAACTAAAGTAAAAGGACTGTCACAACATTCTTGACTACCTTATTATACACAAATGGCTCCTCGGGATTCCTGATGAAATCAAATTCTTTAATTGTTTCATCAAATCTCAGGTTCCAACTTCTCGATGCTTGCTTGAGACCGTATATCGATCTCTGAAGTTTGAATACTTTATGCTCACTTCCTACGGATGCGAAACCCTCAGGCTGCATCATATAGATCCCTTCCTTAATGTTTCCATTAAGGAACACAGTTTTCACATCCATTTGTCATATCTCATAGTCGTACCATGCGGCTATGGCTAGCATGATTCTCATTGACTTGAACATTGTAACTGGTGAAAATGTTTCATCATAGTCAACACCTTGCCTTTGAGTGTAACCTTTTTGCAACAAGTCGCGCCTTGTAGGTCAATACATTACCATCAGGCCCAAGTTTTCTTATATCCATTTGCAACCAATAGGAACTATTCCTGCGGGAGGATTTTCAAGAATCCAAACTTGTTTTGAATGCATTGAGTCAATCTCAAATTGCATTGCTTCAAGCCAAAATTAGAATCAGCATCGAAAATTGCCTCCTTGAAGGTTCTTGGATCACATCCAACAGTTTGATCACTTTGATCCCCTTCAAGCAGGAAACCATATCTAGCAGGAGCTCTAGGAACCCTTTCAGATCTCTTGGGTGTGTCCATATCAAGGATTGGCTTTTGAGGTGCGAGAGATTCACTTGGTACTTCAGTTGGATCTCGAACTTCTTCGAGTTCTACTATCTTGCCTTTTCTATCAAGTAGAAATTCCTTTTCCAGAAAGGTGGTATTTCTAGAAACAAACACTTTTGTTTCATTGGGATAGTAGAAACAGTATCCAATAGAATTCTCTGAATACCCAATGAAGTAGCATAAGATGGATCTATTATCCAGCTTATCTCCCACTGTCTGCTTCACGTAAGCAGGACATCCCCGAATCCTCAAGTACGAGTACTTGGGTGGTTTGCCCATCCATATCTCATATGGAGTTTTATCCACTGCCTTGGTGTGGATATTGTTCAACAACATTACCGCCATTTCGAGCGAATAGCCCCAAAACGAGGTAGGAAGTTCAGTGAAGCTCATCATAGATCGAACCATGTCAATCAAGGTTTGTTTACGATGGTGTGGATATTGTTCAACAACATTACCGCCATTTCGAGCGAATAGCCCCAAAACGAGGTAGGAAGTTCAGTGAAGCTCATCATAGATCGAACCATGTCAATCAAGGTTTGTTTACGACGCTCTGCTACACCATTTAGTTTTGGTGTGGCCGAAGGGGTCCACTGTGAGAGAATCCCATTCTCTTTAAGATAGTCATGAAATTCGACACTCAAGTATTCTCCACCTCGATCGAATCGAAGTGTTTTAATACCTTTTCCCAGTTGATTTTCTACTTCAGCCTTGAATTCGTTGAACTTTTCAAAAGATTCAGACTTGTGATTCATTAAGTACAAGTACCCATACCTAGAGTGATCATCGGTAAATATGATGAAGTAGGTGTGACCGGACATAGTACCAATGTTATGTGGGCCACAGACATCAGTATGGATCAAATCCAATAGACCTTGAGCACGTTCAGGCTTTCCTGTGAAGGGTAATTTTGTCATTTTTCCTTTGAGATAGGATTCACAAGTTGGTAAGGAGTTAATATCAGACATATTAAACATGTCGCTCCTAATCAAATTGTTCATTCTATTTCAGGAAATATGACCTAGCCTAGCATGCCAAAGTTGTGCCGGGTTCAGACTATAGTTTTTCCTTTTTATTGTTATTGTATGTGTTTCCACATCGTGAGTTGGAACTTCTCTCAGTTTTAAGTTGTACAGATCGTTTTCGCGTTCGCCAATCCCAATTAAACATTCATTCTTGTAAATATTGCAAATCTAATTAGCAAAATGACAAGAATATCCATCACTATTAGGCATAGAAACGGAAATAATGTTTTTATTAATTCGGGAACAAATAAAATGTTTTTCATCAACTTAAAATTCGAAGAAAGAAATAAATAAACATCTCCAATAGCTTCGGCCGCAACCCTTGCTCCGTTTCCAAGCCTCAAGTGGGTCTCACCCTCCCTAAGACGCCGACTTCTTGTCATTACCTGCAAGTCATTGCAGATATGAGATCCACATCCGGTATCAAGTATCCAAGAAGTCGAGTTAAGAGACATATTTATTTCAATGTAGAATATACCTTTGCAGTTCGCAACTGCTCGAGGTAATCCCTACAGTTCCTCCTCCAATGTCCAGGCTTGTGGAAGTGGTGGCAGACGTCTTCATATTTTTTTGGCTTTGGAGCCCTTGCCTTGGGCTTCTTGGCGGGCTTTTCCTCCTTCGCAGGGGCAGAACGCTTCTTATCCTTGCGTTTGGGCCATTTCTTCGCAGAGGAAGAAGAGCCCAAAATGAGGACGGACTTGTCCTTCTTTATGGTCCCCTCAAACACGACAAGCATGTTTACCACCTCTTCAAGGGTGGCCTCCAACTTGTTCATGTTGAAGTTGATCACAAAGGGGTCGAACGTAGCAGGGACGGAGAGGAGAAGCAGATCCACAGACAGCTCATGTGGAAGCGTGATATCAAGGCCCACTAGCTTCTGAATGAGCCCAATCACACGGACCCCATGCTCGTGGACCGAAGTCACCTCGTGCATGCGGCTTGTCATGAGCTCCTTGACAGTAGTTGTAGCGCCCCAAAATCCATAGGACCACAATTTCTAGCCTTTTTATTGTAAGGTCTGTTTTGAGATTTGAGCATTCAGATTTCAGTTCAAGCTAGTTCCAGTAATCTAAGCTGAATTCTTTCTTTTTCTTCCAGCTTAGAAGCACGGTCCAGATGGTTTCTTGAAGGATTTCACCCCAAGCACAATCCCGAGCTGGAGCAGCTTTTCTTTTAAATAAAATGCTTTTGATGAGAGATTTTGGTTTTTGTAAAATGAGGTAACAAGTTACAAATTAAAATAGTGGTAGGGAGTTTTATTAATTTTGCAAGGATTTGGTAAGCTAACCATGCCTTATCATTGTACCTTCCACCTACTACAAATCATTAATCCCACAAATATGATTTCTACGTAAGTTCAAGAGCTCATTTTGCGTTACAAGAAAATCTTTCATTTCTCTCAAAATATACAAGAGCTCGCCGAGTGTGCTTGAGAAGATTTCCAGCCAAGTCCATCTGCTGTCGTGATTCTCAGCCCAGGAAAGTAAAATTGATTCTTGCTGCATCTAGAAAACATATATTGTTTCATTGTTTTCTGTTGTATTCTTGCCTGATGCATGTTTCATTTCGGCCAGTTTAAGTTCATGTTTAAGCTATGGATTCACTGCTTTGATGTTTTAGTTTTGAGAAAACTCACCAGTTACCTTTTAACAAAACCAGTTGTGTTTTCAAAATACTGAGTGGTACAGATTTCTAGATAAGATAAGCCAAGAGAAGTTTCTTGTTTTCCCGTGTGCTGTAAAGGTTCTGGACTTTGACTCCGAACAGATAAGCGACGCTAGTTTGATAGGGATTATGTTTTGATTCGATAAGCTTAACTAGTTTGATTAGAGACTGTCTGAGCTAGTTGCAGTACCTTCGTTCTAAGCAGATCTGGCCTATTTCCCTTGACCAGACTGCGTGATTGGTTGTGAAATTGATTGGGTTTCTCAAAGCTGAGTGACCCTCCAAAGCTGAAATTCTTCTTACGAAGCTTATGTTTGTTGGCACAGCGGCGGATCTGGATCCCGCTCCCGAGGCGCAGCGGAAGAATTAAAAAAATGGAGCCCGGGAACGGTCATTACACCTATACAATAATTAAAACATTCATAGAATGTTTAGAATATATCTAAAACATTCATAGGCGCCTGGCTCCGACCAAGTCCACGGGGAAATTGGCACTTCAATGATTGAACAGCTACGGCCTCCTAATCCGGTCCACGACCGGAATCTCAATTCCTTCGTTGGTTTGCACTAGAAAACCAACAAAAGTTTCATGGACGGAATCTCCTCACCGAGACGGTCGGAATAAATTCCGACGGCGACGACGACGGCGATGGCGGTGAGGGAGGAGAGGAAGGGAGAAATATTTGCTGAATAGCTTTTGGTGTGTATCAAATGAATACCCCAGGGCACCTATTTATAGATTTTTCATGTGCCTAAACCAAGTTAATGGGCTTGGGTCAGGCCCAGACCCAGGTGTACATTGGTTTCAAGTCCATCGCTGTGGCTTCATCATAATCCCGATCGACGATCAGATTGAACCGATCTAATCAGTTTACAAAACTGAGCATTATGATGTGAAAACAATTTTTCGGACCACCTAATCCAAAATAGCAGTTAGGCCCCTATAAGCTTTAAGGATAGTAATACTAGTCCAAGCTTAAGGAAACTGCATTTGCACCCTATTTAATTTTAGGAAGTCACACTTCCATCCTTCCTCCTACTATACTCAACAAATTGAGCTTAATTTCCGTACGGGAATTGAGAAACCAATACTTGTGTGACCCTCAATGGTTCAGGGATACAGCTTGTCGTGGGCTCACAACATTTGTGACTCCGAAACCATATTTTCGGACTAACCCATCGGATCATGGTAAAGCGTCTAGAAACATCGCCCCATGATCCCCTAGGTATCACTGATAGTGACTGCAAGAACCAGTCAGTCATGATTAGCGTACAGTACGGTCCTTTCAACTCAAATATCCCGATCAGATCAACGACCATTGGTAAATCGAGAGTCGCTAGAGATCCAATAACCATGCATACATCTTGGATATCAAATAGTGACATCGCATGTGTTACTAGGTAAAACCATTTACCCAAAACATATCTAGTACTCTGGCCAGAGATTTATCACACTATTATCTCCTCAGATAGCATAGGATATCCATGCACAAGGGCGAGCGGTGAATCCTCGACAACAAAGCATCGGCTCCTACATGCATCGGGACCTCACCCAACCCCACCACCTGATGACCGCACTGAGTCGATAAACGGGTCAAAGTGAGGCGCCTATCATGTAGAGTCTCAATGATGTTTCGAGTAATGAGGGCTAATCTGTACAACCAAGACCTCGGACTTAATCCACTCGACAAATGGTTACCACTTGGAAAGTCCGAACGAGGGTAGTTCGATAGATCACCAGGTCACTACGCATCTGCATGCTCAGAACATCACTATGTTCCCTACCAATGAAACGTGGTACTTCACATCGCAGATGCTAGTCTCCAACTCGGGCGGACTTATCCTCTTTTGGACGGCCCAATTTACTAGGAACAGGTTTAGAATACACAGTGACTATTAGATGTGTTTCATGATAGCCATCAAATCAACTATCACATCTAACATACACTATAGTGCATTCAAGGTATTTATCCAACAATTGTAATCATAATGATGAAGATAAAGAATGCCATAAAAGAATGCGAATTTCATAAATAAAGATCGTTTTACATAGAGTCAACAAGAACCCACACGCCACAAGTTGGCTAGTTGGACACCTACTCTAACAATCTCCCACTTGCCCTAAAGCCAACTACTCATCAGACGCAGTTCGATTGCTTCGCTATTTTTTTCAAACAATGGTCCTGGCAAGGACTTCATAAGTGGATCAGCAATGTTGTTTGCAGAGACGACTCTCTTAACTGCTATGTCACCTCTAGCCACAATACCCGGATTATGTGGTATTTCCTCAGTATATGTTTGGTTCTTTGGTGAGACCTAGGTTCCTTTGCTTGCGCAACGGCACCTGTGTTGTCATAGTACACCGGGACTGGACCAACTCCTTCAGGGATTACGTCCAACTCTTGGACGAAATTCCTTATCCAAACCGCCTCTTTAGCAGCAGCTGATGCTGCGATGTACTCAGCCTCAGTGGTTGAATCCGCGATGGTGTCTTGCTTGGAACTCTTCCAAGAGACAGCACCACCATTGAGCATGAATACAAATCCAGAGGTTGAATTCGAATAGCCTTTTAATTTCAGTTCACCACCCCATATACCATAAACATATTCTTAGTCCTTCGTAAGTACTTAAGAATATCTTCGCGATGGTGTCTTGCTTGGAACTCTTCCAAGAGACAGCACCACCATTGAGCATGAATACAAATCCAGAGGTTGAATTCGAATAGCCTTTTAATTTCAGTTCACCACCCCATATACCATAAACATATTCTTAGTCCTTCGTAAGTACTTAAGAATATCTTTCACAGCCTTCCAATGCATTTGGTCGGGGTTGGCTTGGTAGCGGCTCCTGACACTTAGAGCATATGCGACATCCGGTCTAGTCGAGATCATACCATACATAATACTACCTATTGCCGAGGCATATGGCACACGTGTCATACTCTCTATCTCCTCATCAGTTTACGGACACATACACTTAGATAGAGTGACCCCGTGGCACTTAGGTAGGTGTCCTCTCTTGGACTCTTCCATAGAGAACCCGCTTAAGTATGGTATCGATGTAAGTCGCTTGGGTGAGTCCGATCATCCTTTTTGATCTATCTCTATAGATCTATTGTAGCGCCCCAAAAATCCCAAGAACCACAAAAATTGATTAGCCTTTCTTCCCAAGGGCTGTTTTGAGATTTTTGAGCATTCAGATTCTAGTTCAAATTTGATTTCTTTTCTTTTCAGACTTAAAGCAACGGTCAGAAGATTCAGAAAGGATTTTGCCCAAGCAAAAACCTGAAATAATCCAGAAATGTTTCCCTTCGAAAATAAAAATGAGTTTTAGATGGGAGCTCTGTTTTAATAAAATGATTGTATCAAGTTTATAAATCAAAATAGTAGTAGGGAGCTTTTAACAAATCTTTCAACAAGGACAAAGGAGTTGGCACGGCAGCCATGCCTACTCAAGTATTTTTACCTACTGCTCAATCATTCTTGTTTTAATAAAATGATTGTATCAAGTTTATAAATCAAAATAGTAGTAGGGAGCTTTTAACAAATCTTTCAACAAGGACAAAGGAGTTGGCACGGCAGCCATGCCTACTCAAGTATTTTTACCTACTGCTCAATCATTCTCCCTTGTATAAAATGATTTACGTAAGCCTCTGGATTCATTTTGGTTGCAACTAAAACTTTTAGTTCTTTCAAAGTTCAGTAGTTTTTCAGTGTTCTTGAGGAGACTTCCAGCCGCGATCATCCACACGTTGCGATCTTTATTTCAGGCAAGTAAATCTGATTCTTACTGCATTGTGGAAAACATATATTGCTTCGTTGTTTTATATGTATGCTTGCCCGTTCAGTTTCAATTCAGCTTACGTTAATGTTTGAGTTGAGTTATGGATTCACTGCTTTGATGCTTTAGTTTTGAGGAAACTCACCAGAAAAGTTTAACCAGCAATGGTGTTTTTAAAATATACTGAGTTGTACAGATTCCAGGTGAGAAAGTCAAGAGAAGTTCTCGTTTTCCTAAAGTACTGTGAAGACTCTGGACATTGAATCTAAATGGATAGGCAACGCTGGTTCGATAGGGAGCAAGTTCGATATGATAAGCGAAGCTAGTTTGTTTGGAATCTGTCTGAGTCGAAGAAACATTTCGTGTTCATAGCCAAGCTGTTTCTATGCGTAACTATGTTCTTAACCAAATCTGTTGTTGGGTTGCTCACAGCTGAGTAATCTACCAAATCTGAAGCACTTGTTCAAAGCTCCTATTATCGTTTTCGCATTAAGATCTGTCTTACTTAGTCAAATCTGTTTTTCTAAGAACCAAGATCTGTTTCTACTATTCATAAGCCGTGTTACTTAGCCAAAGCTGTTGCTCACATCTGTATGCCTATACTGCACCTAAGATCTGTTTAGATAACCAAAAGCTGACTTTTGCGCATAAGACCTGTTTTTTTCCCAGTGACATCTGTTTCCCAGTGAGACCTGTTTTTCCGAGAGATCTGTTTTCACAAAATCTGATTTCCTAGAACCACATCTGTTTTGCATCCTCGAGTTGATTTCATCAGAGCTGGTCCTCAGCTCCGAGTCCAGCGGTACACTCAGTAGTTTTTTTTAAAATAAAATGAGTTTCATAGCAGTGAATCTATCAGGTTTCAGTGATAAACTTTCGATCAAGAGCTAGTATAAAGATTTCTCAGAAAGAAAGTAAAGTTCAGATTTGAGGATTTATGGCATAGAGGACTCGGTCACTCAAGGAAGGGATAGGATTACAGTAGGACCGTAATCCCTTCATGGAAGGGACAGGATTATGAAAATATTGTAATCCCTTCATGGAGAGTTACTGATCAGTTAACATGCTTCATGCACAAGGACCACCAGAGAGCCTGTAGACCATAAATCATCCAGTATAAGCAATTCAGATTCGAGTTTCGAGTTGTCTTTTAGTAGCGAGATTTCAGATTTCAGTTGTGCCTGCATTTATGTGATTTTGTTATCCTCATTTTACTTGTTGAGCCCCTAGGCTCACTAGTTTTCCCTGTGTAGGTGAGGCAGTTCAGGAGCAGGTGGGTGGTGCAAGTTGATTCAGATTTTAAGGATTGTGTTTGTCAACGGCCAGCGTTTCCGCGTAGTTATAGCTTTTGTTGTTTTGGATCTTTTGACGAACTGTATTAAGATCTGTTACAACAATAGTGAACTTATATAGAGTTCCAGTAGTTGTAATATAGCATTTTGTATCATGAATCAAGATCTGTTTTGTCAAATTTGTTTACTACTATTTACCTTTGGCGCCACTAGATTCGTTTCAGTTTTGTGTAAGGGAATACAGCTTACTTATTTGAATTTGGTCCTTATATTTGTTCAAAATTTTAAAATTTCTCAAATTCCGTTGGCTCCCATGGGTTTGGGCGTCACAACTTGGTATCAGAACAGGGTCCTGAGATAAACACATCTTCCCAGTCTGGAGCAGCTTTCATCGTAATACAGCTTACTTATTTGAATTTGGTCCTTATATTTGTTCAAAATTTTAAAATTTCTCAAATTCCGTTGGCTCCCATGGGTTTGGGCGTCACAACTTGGTATCAGAACAGGGTCCTGAGATAAACACATCTTCCCAGTCTGGAGCAGCTTTCATCGTCCGCATCTCCTGATTTGTGAGTTATTTTTATGATAAGAGTTCTTTCTCTTTCGAGTTCTGATGTTCTTTTGTGGTGTATTGTGGGCTATAGCTGAAGATGTCAGGAAGAGGTAGAGGTAGAAGAAGCACCTCAGTAGATGAAACCAACCCAGATAGCAATGCTCGTGTTGCCCAACTCTTAGAGCTGTTGGTAGAACAATCTGTCAGAGGCAATGGACAATCTTCGAGCAGCAGGGGACCGCATTATGATGATTCTCATGAGAGGTTTTGAAGAAAGAAATCGAAGGATTTCAGTGGTACTACAGATCCGCTTGTTGCTGAGAGCTGGATTAAGTCTATGGAAGTGATTTTCGAGTACCTTCAGATTCTAGATTTGGATAGGCCAATGTGCGCTATCTATATGCTAAGAGGTGATGCAATGATCTGGTGGGAGGGAGAAAAGCTGTCTATAGATTTGGCAATTCTCTCATGGGAAGAGTTAAAACGAGTGTTCTTTGAGCAATACTTCACAGCAGTCAAGAGGTCTGAGTTGAAGCGAGAGTTCTTGACCTTGAAGCAAGGCAGTCTATCTGTGCAAGAGTACGTCCAGAAGTTTGAAAGAGGCTGTTACTTTGTACCTCTTATTGGGAGGGACCCTGAAGAAACGTTGAGCCACTTTGTGGAAGGATTGAGACCTACATTCAAGTTTAATGTTCGGTTAGCAGGACCCAGATCTTATAGGGAAGCAGTAGATAAGGCCCTGAGAGTGGAGAGAGATTGGAAGGATGTGGAGCAGAAGAGAAAGCAGAGGAGGCAATCCTTTCAGCAGGCAGATTCGAGGCCATTTAAGAAGCAGAATAAGAACCAGCAGCGGCCTCAAGAGCCAAAACCTATACCATCCCAACCTATCAGTGTTATACCAGTTGGTAGTGGTAAGCCGGTTTGTCCCAAATGCCATAAGAATCATCCGGGATAATGTAAAGCTGGCCAGAGCGGATGTTATAAGTGTGGTGATCAAGGCCACATCTATAAGTTCTGTCCTCAGTCGAAACAGCTGGTGCCCAGCAGAGCTTACGTCATGACGACTGAACAAGCTAAACCAGATTCTACAGTGATTACGGGTAGGATTGTGGTTGCTGGTTTGTCCTCCTTTGCCTTTCTAGATTCAGGTGCGACCCATTCCTTTATAGCTGAGGATTTTGCTAAGAAGTTATCGCGTAAACCAGAGAGATTGTCTATAGGTTATTGCATAACTGTTCCATCAGGAGAAGAGCTGATATCTTGTGGCATATATTGTGACTTAGAGCTTGAACTTCAAGTACATGTAGTTACTGCTGATTTGATTTTTTTACCCATGCCTGAATTCGATTTGATTTTGGGAATAGAATGGTTATCCAGATATGGAGTAGTGATCGATTTTAAGCTCAGGACAGTAGTTGTAAATCTGTTCATAGGATCTCAGATTTCATTCAGATCTGACCAACTTCAGAGAGTTCCTCGCTTAGTCTCAGCCTTGAAGGCCCGGCGCTGTTTAAGGAAAGGTGGAGTAGTGTTTCTAGTAAGTTTATCTTCTCTAGCTTGTTCCAGTAAACCCCAACTTTCAGATGTGGAGGTGGTGAACGAGTTCCCAGAAGTGTTTCCAGAAGATATCGGTGGTTTACCTCCAGATAGGGAGATAGAGTTTGCTATCGACTTAGTGCCTGGAGCAGCTCTGATTTCCAGACCTCCCTATAGGCTTGCTCATGCAGAAATGAAAGAGTTTAAAGAACAAATTCAAGATCTGTTGGATAAGGGATTTATTCGACCTAGTACATGTTGGGGAACGGTGGCGGATCCGGATCCCGTCTCCCGGCGGCGCAGCGGAAGTTTAAAAATTTGGCACCGGGAGACGTTCAATACAATAAAATCAACAAACCATTTATATGGGGTTCTTTGATTGTTACCTTGTTGGCGTCTAGGCGCCTGGCTCCGACCAGTTTCACGAGGAAACCGACACTTCAAACGGTAGGCGGCGGTAGATTACGTCTAATCAAGTCCACGACCGGAAGCAAGGTTCCTTCGTTAGCCTGCACAAGAAGGCCTGACGAGATCAGCACGGACGGAAACTCCTCTTCACGATGGCCGGAACAAGTCCGGCGAGGTAAGTCGGCGGCGGCGGCGCGTGGCAAGCACGGCGGCGGCGTGAGGCTTGGAGAGGAGGGAGGAGGCCGAGAGGTAATCTTTGGAGGCTAGGGTTTTAGTTTAGTTGTAATCAAATTGCTTAAGCCCTAATCACATTAGTGTATATATTAAATATACTTGGGCTTGAACCGGCCCATTGGACTTGGGTCAGGCCCAAGTCCCTATATGAACATTCGGTTCGTTTAATTCATTACGATTTCATCATAACTCCGATCGACGATCAGATCGAACCGATCGACTCAGTTTCCAAAACTGAATATTATTATGCGAAAAACAATTTTTCAGATCACCTAGTCCAAATGACAGTTTTGCCCCTTAACAGTGGGAAATCACGATTTGACCCCTGTTGACTTTTAGGAAGTCGCACTCCCTAAAATCATCCTCAAGTGCTCAACACATTGAGCTCAGTTTCCGTGCAGGAATATTGAATCCAGTACTTGTATGACCCTCAATGGTTCAAGGATACAGCTAGCCGTGGGCCCACAACCATTGTGGCTCCGAAATCACAATTTCGGACTTGCCCATCGGATCATGGTAAAACGTGTAGCAACATCACCCCATGATCCCCTAGGTATCACTGATAGTGCCTGCAAGAACCAGTTGGTCGTGGTTAGCGTACAGTACGGTCCTTTCAATCCATATATCCCGATCAGATGAACGACCATTGGTAAATCGAGAGTCGTTATAGATCCGATAGCTATGCACACATCTTGGAGATAGAATAGTGACATCGCGAGTGTAACTAGGTAAACCCATTTACCAAAAACACTTCTAGTACTCTGGCCATAGATTTATACACTATCGTCTCCTCAGATAACATATGATATCCACGCATGTCTGCGAGCGGTGAATTCTCGACAACGATGCATCGACTCCTACATGCATCGGGGCCTCACCCAATCCCGCCGCCTAACGACCCCAAGTGAGTCGGAAAACGGGTCAAAGTGAGGTGCCTATCACGTAGAGTCTCAATGACGTTTCGAGTCATGAGGACTAATCAGTACAACCAAGACCTCGGACTTATCCACTCGACAAATGGTAACCAATTGGAAAGTCCGAACGAGGGTAGTTCGATAGATCACCAGGTCACTATCTATCTGCATGCTCAGAACATCACAATGTTCCCTACCAATGAAACATGGTACTTCGCATCGCAGATACTAGTCTCGAGCTCGGGCGGCCTTATCCTCGTTTTGACAGCCCAATCGACTAGGAACGTGTTAAGAATACACAGTGACTATTAGATGTGTTTCATGATAGCCGTCATACCCACTATCACATCTAACATACACTACAGTGAATTCTAGGTCTTTACTCAACGCAATTGTTAATCATCATACAACACAATGAAAGTAAAGAATGCCATAAATAAATGCGAATATCATATATAAAGATCGTTTCATATAAGAGGCTATGAACCCACACGCCACAAGTTGGCTAGTTGGGCATCTACTCTAACAATCTCCCACTTGCCCTAAAGCCAACTACTCATCAGACGCAGTCCCATCGTTTCGCGATGTTTTTCAAACAACGGTCCTGGCAAGGGCTTTGTAAGTGGATCAGCAACGTTGTCCGCAGAGGCGACTCTCTCAACTTCTATTTCACCTCTAGCCACAATATCCCGGATTATGTGGTATTTCCTCAGTATATGTTTGGATATTTGGTGAGACCTAGGCTCCTTTGCTTGTGCAACGGCACCCGTGTTGTCGCAGTACACCGGGACTGGACCAACTCCATTAGGAATGACGCCCAACTCTTGGACGAAATTCCTTATCCAAACCGCCTCCTTAGCAGCAGCTGATGCTGCGATGTACTCAGCCTCGGTGGTTGAATCCGCGATGGTGTCTTGCTTGGAACTCTTCCAAGAGATAGCACCACCATTGAGCATGAATACAAATCCAGAGGT